>CALSCO010002462.1:0-11434 GCA_943704415.1 Parvularia atlantis | reverse complement strand
CATCTTCGCCTGGACGCGCGGCCTCGCGCACCGCGCCAAGCTCGACAACAACGCGCAGCTCGCGCACTTTTGCGACGCGCTCGAGGCCGTCTGTGTCGAGACGGTCGAGGCGGGCTTCATGACCAAGGACCTCGCGCTGTGCGTCGCCGGCAGCGAGGGCAACCTCAAGCGCGAGAAGTGCGTGCGGCCGGTGTCTCGCTCGCACGCCCTGACGCTCTTGCGCGCAGCTACCTCACGACGAAGGAGTTCATCGTCAAGCTGGCCGAGAACCTGAAGAAGAAGATCAGCTGGACCGACTGAGCGCCCGGCCTCCTCGGCTTGGACCCCGGCTGCGGGCGTCTCTTCTCTATGTGTGTTTGTGTCGTGGTTGGGGTAGCGCCGCGCGGGCTCCCCGCAAAGCATGAAACAGTTCAGTCCTGGCCGCTCACATGAAGCGCGGGTGGGTGTGGTGGCTGACGTGGTGCTGCCCGTGGAACGGGTGGCCAAAGTTGATCGTCGCGATCATCGACAGCCGGCTGAAGCGCTTGACCTGCGCGCGCGCGCGTGTGAGACGTGCGCTGCGCAGCACGGCCGCAAATGACGCACGTGCTTGACCGACGTTAGGTAGGCCAGGGCGAACTTGATCAGGTCGAGCGGAAGGTACCACATGAGGACCCAGATCCAGACGAGCAGCGCGTACGCCCAGCCGCAGCCGAGGAACGAGTAGCGGCTCCAGATGAGCGTGTCGGGCTGCGACGCGAGCAGGTCCGGCGAGAAGCCCGGGTAGCCTGCGAAGCCGTACACGCCGATGATAGTCGCGACGAGCTACGCGCGCAGGGGCGTTAGCTATACCGAGCACCAAGCGCAGCGAGCGACCGTGGCCGCACCTGCGCGATGACAAACGCGCCGATCACGAACGGGTGCGGCAGATCCAGGAACGACCAGCCCTTGGTGCGCGTGACAAAGATGAGCGCCTGGCCCGAGATCGACACCTGGCGCGGGCATGAGTGAGCGGGGCGGCCAGGTCTGCCACAACGGTGCACCTGCATGTAGATCAGGCCGCGCATGCGCGCTTGGCCCTCGTACGTGTTGATCGCGAGCGGGATCGCGCCCAGGTTCTCAAAGTAGCTCGGCGACCGCGACGCGATTGCGAACAGCACGAGCGTCGACGTCATAAGCCAGAGTCCGTAGACAATCGCGGTCAAGAAGACGTTGCGCAGGTTCCAGTTGTCGGGCGTGGGCGAGGGCTTGACGTTGTCCTTGGAGATGGTGAGCATCGTGCCATCGTTGAGGATCGCGAGGATGACGACGAGGATCGTCGGGAAGTACCTTGTCGACACACGCGCGCACACGCGCACGCAGAGGTCAGTACGGCTGCAGACCGCACGCGCTGCGCCCCGCACCAATTGTAGATGCACGTCAGCAGGCCAAACGTGAAGCAGATGCGCACGGTCATCGCGATCGAGTACGTCGCGTAGTTCTGCGGGCAGGTGAGCAGCGCGTGCGACACGATGGGACGGCCGCCGCGGCACCTTCATCCGCTGGAAGATCTTGCGCGCGCCGATGATGGCGTCGATGATGACCGAGAGGCCCGGCGTGACGAGGACGATGTCTGCGGCGGCGCGGGCAGCGTCGGTCGCGCCGGCCACGGCAATGCCGATGTTGGACTGCTTGAGCGCGGGCGCGTCGTTGACGCCGTCGCCGGTCATGCCGCACGTGTGCCCGAGCGTCTGCAGCCGGCGGACGATCTCATACTTGTGCTGCGGGAACACCTCGGCAAAGCCGTCGGCCTTCTGCACTAGCTCGTCCGCGTTCATGTTGGCCTCAATGATGCTGCGGCTCGTCTGCGGCAGGCCCGCGTCAGCCTCAGCCGCAGCCGCAGCCGCAGCCGTGCACGCGGGCATCGCGGGCATCGCGCACCTCCTCGAGGAACTCGGTCGTGTGGATGTCGGTCGACATGCCGAGCTGGCGCGCGGTCTCGCGGGCGATCGCGAGCTGGTCACCCGTGATCATCTTGACGGCGATGCCCATCTGCAGCGCGGACTTGATCGTCGCGGCGGTGTCGGCGCGCGGCGGGTCGTAGAGCGGCATCAGCCCGACCATCTCCCACTCGCGCTTCTCCACGGGCACGTCTTCGCCGCAGTTGCTGCGCGCGATGCCGAGCGCACGGTAGCCGCGCACGGCGTACTCGTCGATCTTGGCCTTGACGATCGGCTCGAGCTCGTCCCTGTTGTACGACATGGCGAGGATGACCTGCGCGCGCGCTCAAGTTCAGGACCGTGCACCAGCCGGCGGAACGCGCACCTGCGGCGCGCCCTTAGCCGTCGCAAAGACGTTGCCCTGCTTGTCGCGCAGCGTCGCGATCGTGCGCTTGTTGACGGGGTCGAACGGGACGTAGTGCAGCACCTCGTAGTCCTCGAGCTCGCGCGCGCGCTCGGGCGTGAGCGACGAGACGATGGCGATGTCGATCGGCTCGTTGTCCTCCGTGCGCGCGGCGAGCGCGCCGTCAAACACGACGTCATCCGGCCCAAAGTCGCCCACGGGTTGGATCGCCGCTTTGTCGATCGTGAGCTTGTTGAGCGTCAGCGTGCCCGTCTTGTCCGAGCAGAGCACGTCCATGCCGGCGAGCTGCGCGCAGGCGTGAGCGCCACGCGAGGGCGCACCGTGCGCACGCACCTCCTCCACGGCCGTCAGACGCGAGACGATCGCGTTGCGCTTGGACAGGCGCAGCGCACCGATGGCCATCGTCACCGAGAGCACGGTCGGCATGGCGATAGGGATGCCGCCTGCGCGGCCGGTGTGAGGATGCGCACAGCGAGCGTAAGCGCAACAAGGCGCACCGACGATAAGCACGATGATGTTGTTGAGCGTTGGGCAGTTGTCCGAGCCGGGCAGGCAGTCGTCGGCGCCATAGAGGTTGTTGTATTTGGCAAACTGCACGCCGATCGGCACGGCAAAGGCGCTGTTGGCCGCGGCGTTGACTACGCCAAACTGCACAATGGCCTCGATGATGACCCAGAGCAGGATCGACAGCAGGCAAAAGTAGCCGACCTGCGCCAACACCACCTGCAGATGGCCCGACTTTTCCGTCTCGTCGATCAGCGCGGCGGCCTTGCCGAAGAACGTGTTGACGCCGGTCGCGTGCACGACCGCCTCAGTCTCGCCCTGCTTGACGATGGAGCCCGAGAATGCCTCGTCGCCCGCGTTCTTGGTCACCGGCAGCGACTCGCCCGTCAGCGCGGCCTGGTCGATCTTGACCGGGTCGCCGTGCAGCAGCTTAACGTCCGCTGTGCGCACGGTCAGGTGGGCGGCGCGCCCCCAGACACAGCCCGTCGCGCACCGGGCACGACGTCGCCCAGGCGGATGCGGATCACGTCGCCGGGCACGAGCTCCGACGCCGGCACGGGCTTGAACTCGCCGCCGCGCAGCGCCTTGGCCTGCGGCGCCAGCTGCGACTTGAGCGCGGCCACGGCGTTGCCCGCGTTCTGGTCCTCGTAGTAGCCGATGCACGCGTTGAGCAGGAGCAGCGCGATGATGAGCTGCGCATCGGCCGGGCGGGCGTGTGAGCGAACCACGACGCACCTGCGCGGGGGGGGGACCGGGGCGGCGCACGCCAAAGTCGGCGTAGTCGAGCAGGCCGATCGAGATGATCGCCGCGATCTCCATCGCCCACGACAGCGGGTTCCAGAAGAAGCTGCATGAGCGCGTGAGCTCGGCGTCGAGCGCATGTGCCGCACCGCGTGCACCTCAGGAACACGAGCAGCGCGCTCCGCTGCACCTCTGGCAGCACGTTGCGCCCGTACACCTCCAGGCGGCGCGCGGCCTCGGCGTCGCTCAGACCCTCGGCCGACGTCTGCGCCGCGCACACGTCTGTGAGTCCTGCGGGCGTGCGGTAGTGGCGGCGCCGCACGGTGCACCTCGAGCCGCTCGAGCACCACGTCCAGCGTGAGATCCTTGACCGCGACCTTCTCGCCCGGGCGCGTCGCCGACAACACCTTGGCGCCCGCGCCCGCCGCGCCCGCCGCACCCGCCGCCTGAGCAGAAGGGGCCATCCGTCCGTGCTGCTCGTGCCGCGCGGCGTTGGAATCGCACAATCTGTCACACAAGCGTGGCCGCGTCGTGCGTCTCTGTGCGCTCTCGCAGGACGGCCGGCGCACGCGCGAATTCCTGTACAACGTCCGTGTGGCCTTCGTCAGCCGCTCGCAGGTGCACGTAGCGCGAGCTGCGACGCGGCCGCCATGTGCCACTTTGCCGTGCTGGAGCTCGCGCTGGCGGCGGCGTGCAGCACGCCGGCCCACGGACGTTTTGCGGTTGGCCCGGCCGCGATGAGCGTTCGTGAAGGCGATGCCGTTTTCCTGCACAAGACGGAGGCCCTCCATTCTGTTTGGCTGCAAAAAAAAATAGACAACGAAACATCCACTTACCTTACGGTCTCAGTCGCGGCGCGGCCCATGGCGCGCACGGGCCGCGCCGGCGAGGTGGCTGAAGAGGCCTTCGACCATGTGCTCGGTCGCGTCGACGGTGCCGATGGGCTGTAGCGGGCTGATCGCGCCCGGCCAGGCGTGGCCGAGGCCCGACACGGTGCAGAGCTCGACGGTGGCGTTTGCGCCGCCGGCGCAGTCGCCCCAGCGCTCGCAGACGGTCGAGAACGTGCGCAGGGTCTCGACGGGCGGGCCGCGGCAGCCGTTGCGCTCGACCCAGTCGGTAGTCGAGTCGTTGACCGAAGGGAAGCGGAAGTTGCCGCGGTAGGGCACAAGCGGGTCGAGCGTGCCGTGGAAGTGGAGGATGGGGATGGGGCGGGCCGGGCGGCAGGCGTTAAAGTCCGAGCCAAACGCGAGCACGGCGGCGACGGGCGCGGCGGCCGAGATGATGTCGCTGGCCTCGCACGCGAGCCGATGCGAGAGGAAGCCGCCGTTGGACATGCCCGTGGCGAAGATGGCGTCGGTGTCGAGGCACATGCGCTCGGCCAGATCGGCGACGAGCGCGCGCACAAAGCCGACGTCGTCGGTCTGCGCGACCTGCGCCGTGCCGCAGCACGCGCCCGCGTTCCAGCTGCGGCCGATGCCCTGGGCGTGGACCTGCGCCGCGCCATGCGTCAACACGCGGCGGTGTGCAGCACCTCGCGCGCGCACCGTGAGCCAGCCGTTAACCTCGGCCGCGGCGTTCATGCGCGCGTAGCCCTGCTGCACCTCGGCCGTGGAGAAGTACGCGTGGAAGTTGAGGACGAGCGGCACGCGCGTGGTGGCGCCGACGCCGCGCGGCACAAACAGGACGTACTCGCGCACGACGCCGTCGTGCTGCAGGCGCAGGTCGTACGTGCCGGGGGTGAACTCGTTCGGGCAGCTGTGCGGCGGCCGCCCCCCGGGTCACCCATCGGCCACCCTGCGTGCGAGCCATGGCGCGCGAACGCACCCGTGCACGGCCCGCGCGGCCAGCGCGAGCACGACCACCAGGAGGAAGCGCATCGCCGCAGGTGAAACGCTTGTCGCGTGACCCCACTGTCAGACTTCCTTCCCCCACACACACACGATGCTCGCCGCACTCGCCGCGGTCGTCCTCGTCGCCCTTGCGGCCGCGCCGGGCGCGCGCGCGTACGTGTGGTGGTCTGCCTCGCGCGTCAACCCTTAAACGCCCGTGCGCGCCCGTGCGCCGCAGCTGCCCCAATTCGTACGCGGCCGGCACGTACGCGCTCACGCTCACGCACGACGGCGAAGTGCGCGAGTACGACCTGTTTGTGCCGCGCGGCCTGCTGCCGACGCAGAGCGTCCCCGTCGTGTTCAACTTCCACGGCTACACCTCGACCAACGACGCGCAGGAGCCATACACGCACATGAACTCGGTGGCCGAGCGCCAGGGCTGGCTGGCGGTGCGCTGCTGCCACACAACTACAACAACGAGCGTGACACGCGCGCAGGTGCACGCCCAGGGCATCCAGCGCTCGTGGAACGCCGGCGCGTGCTGCGGCACGGCCCAGTTCACGCGCGTGGACGACGTCGGCTTCGTGCGCGCGATGCTGGCCGAACTGTCACGCCGCATGTGCGTCAACAAGAACGCCGTGTTCTCCACCGGCATGTCCAACGGCGGCTTCCTCTCGCACCGGCTCGCGTGCGAGGCCAGCGACATCATCACCGCCATCGCCCCGGTTTGCGCCGTGCTCGCGTTTGGCTCCGACTTCAACGCCTGCCGCCTCACCCGCCCCGTCCCGATTGTGCACTTTCACGGCACCGAGGACAACCTCGTCCCGTACGACGGCAACATCGCCTTCCCCTCGGTCAACAGCAGCGTCACCGACTGGGTCCAGCGCAACGGCTGCACGGGCGCACCGGTCGTGACACTGCGCACCGCCTCGACCACCTGCCAGCGCTGGGGCAACTGCAACGGCGGCGCGGACGTCACGGTCGAGCTGTGCACGGTCGAGGGCCTGGGCCACACCTGGCCGGGCAGCACCGACCCACGCCAGCCCGTGGGCACCGTGAACGCGACCGAGTACATGGTCGCGAACCTCTTCCGCCGCTTCTCGCAGTTTATCCGCCGCTGAGCGGCCCGCCTCGTGCGCTGTCCCTCTCTCCAGAACTGTACCCGCTAAAAGCAAAATGAACCGGTCGTTGCTCACGGTGGGATGGAAAAGCTCACGGGCTTGGGCACAGGGCCGGGCGGTTGCGCAGGCACCGGCTCAGCGTCGACGACGACGACAGACCCGCTCTTTAGCCCGAGCTCGACCAGCGTCGCGCCGTCCTCGCCCAGCGCGCGCCCGTTGACGCACAGGCTGAGTGCGTGCCGCGGCAGGCGCGGGAACAGCTTCGACACCATCAGGCGCAGCTTGGCCACCGTGAGGTCGTCTGCGACGAGGGTGAGCGCTGCGACCACGAGCAACGCCGAACGCACTGGGCAGCTTCTTGGTCTGCACCGCGTCGAGCCGCTCCGAGCGCAGCGTGAGCTCGAGCAGGCGGTCGTGCAGCGTCGCCTCCTTCGCGGACTGCGCCACGGGTGCCGCGCTGTCGATGCCGTACACTATAAGCGGTGTGAGTATGCGAGGCGGTGGCCATGCGCAGCAAGGCACGCAACGGCTCACGAGCACGTCGAAGCGCGCACACTCGCGGCGCGGGTCGCTCACCTCGCCGCTGCCCACGAGCCAGTGCAGCATGTACAGCTCGGCCTCGGCGCGGCTCGCACGCGTGACCGCGCTGCCGTTGAGCACTGTGAGCCGCCCGACGCGCGCGATTGTAAACTCGCGGCTGGCCGAGCGCGGGCTGGCCTCTGCGACCGGCGCGTCAGCACTGAAGCCGCTTGCGGACCACGACGCACCTGCACGCTCGATCACTGGGTTGTGCCGCAGCCGCAGCTCGCGCAGCACCGGGAAGCGGTCGATTGCGTCCACTGTGGCCCAGTCGGCGATCAGGTTGTGGTCGAGCGAGAGCGCCTGCAGCACCGCGAAGCGCGCCGCGTCGTCGCCGTCCACGCGCTCGACCCGGTTGTTGCTCACCCAGAGGCGCTCGAGGCTCGGCAGAGCGGCCAGAGCAGCCACCGCGGCCCAGTCAAGCTCGTTGCCGTCGAGGTTGAGCAGGCGCAGGCGGGCAAAGGCGTCAGCGTCGACCGGCGAGGGCAGCGCGCTCTGCAGGCCGTTGTCGCGCAGGTGCAGTGCTTCGAGCAGCGGCACGGCGCGCGCGACGGGCGCGAGCTGCTCGAGGTCGAGCTCGGTCTGGTTGAGGAAGAGCTCGCGCAGGGCCGCAAAGGCGCTCGCAGGAAGCGCCTCGCGCGGGCCGTCGAGCACGTTGCGCGAGAGGTTGAGGTGGCGCAGTCGCGGCAGCTGCACGGTGACGCGTGCAACCTCGTCCCACGTCGGCAGCAAGTTGCCGCCGAGGTCGAGCTCCTCGATGTCTGGGCGCGACGTCGTCCGTCAGTCGCAGGCGCGCGCGCAGTCGACAGCCGACGCACTGCCGCACGTCCGCGCGATCGCCCCGTCCTCGCCCGCGCGCGCCACAAGCGCCTCGTTCAGCTCGACGACGGTGAGCTGCTGCAGCTGGCTGCGCACGTCCGCCGTCCGCCGTCAGCCGTCAGCCGTCAGCCGTCAGCCGTCCACGTGAATCGCGGCGCCACCTTTGCCGCACCGCGACGACGTCAAAGCCGACGACCTCGACCGGCACGGCGTGGTTGCTGACGGAGCGCACGAAGAGCGGCGCGGCGGGCGCATCGGCGCCGGTGCCGTACTTGTCGCCGAGGGCGTCGACGAGGGCGCGGCCGGGCACGACGCGCGCCGGATCGGGCCGCACGAACGACCCCGGGGCGATGGCGCGTCGGCGGCGCGGGCGGCAGACAAAGTAGCGAACGCCGCCGTGCGCGCCGTCGTGCTTGCCGCGCGCCTCATCGTCCCACTCGACGCCGAGCCATGTGCCGGCCTCGGGCGGGACGGCGCCGACGAAGCGGACGGTGGCGCGCGCGCCCGCGATGCTCACGCGATCGCCCACGGCACACTGCATACCCCGGTGTGCAGTTTCGATGAGAAACGACAACGTACATTCACGTTCATCTGACAACATGCACGGCGTAAGTTCACGACGATTCACTGCCAACCCAACTTCATCACTCCCGCGGCCCCGCCCGTCGTGGACCTCTTGCTGGGTTCGCAGGGCTCGCCGGACGAGCCGCTGCTCGGTCGTCGCCGCACCGGCGGCGTGCCAAGCCAGGGCGACTGGAACGACCTGTTCGCATTCCCTGGTGGCGCCACGCCGACTGCACCTGCCGACGCGCCTCATGCCACCAACCGAGCGGCGCCTGTGCCGCCGCCTGCACCACCACGCTTCTTTGCGCCGCGGGCGCCGCTGCCTGAGCATGCGCCGAACCAAGAACTGAGCCAGCAGAGCAACGCGTCAGGCACAAGTGCCGCCGCGTCGAGCGTTGCGGCTGTGGACAAGGACCGCGTCGGACGCAAGTGCCCGTCGTGCGAGCACACCTACACACGCCGCGTCTCGGTGCGCAAGTCGACCGGCCGCGAGACGTGGTCGTGCCTGTGCAAGGCCATCAAGACCTGCGCCGACTGCGAGTTCTGCAGCAAGGACTCCGATGAGGACACCGACTGCCTGTGCCCGGCGCGCCTCAAGGAGTGCAAGTGCGGCAAGCGCGCAGCCAACAGCGAGCGCCACTGCGTCAAGATGAGGTGCGCGCTGTGCAAGTGCAACTGCAAGGGCGGCGCGACCTGGCAGGCCACGGCATCGAACGAGAGCCGCAACAGTGCGCAGCGTGTCAGTGAGAAGGCCAAGACCAACGCGGCCGCCACGGCCAAGATCGCGGGCGCGCCTTCGTCCGTCCAGAGGATCCTGCGGCGCGCCGACCCGGCTATGGCGCTCTCGGTGCCCGACCGCTTGCTCAACGCCAGGCGGCGATGTGATCAGGACAAGGATCAGGACGACGCGGACGCCGACAACCCTGAGGACCAGGAGCAGCGACGGCACCAGCAACTCGGCCGCGCTGCAGCTGCGACGGCCCAGGGCCACGGCGACCGCATCCCCAAGCCGGCCACACTCGCCCTGGCAAGCGCCGATCTGCCCGTCCTGCTCAGCCCACTCGAGACCTGGAAGAAGGGCGCGCTCAAGAAGGTCTACGGCCTCTACAGCAGGCACGCGATCGAGAAGGCGCTCTTCATCGCGCTCGTCGAGGAGGTGCACACCGCCGACAGCCTTGAGTCGCCCATCGTCCGCTCGCTCAACGCGTTCGACGAGGAGGGCGCAGATGGCGACGTGGCCACGGTCTGCCTGCTCAAGGCAACCTACGCCAACCGCACCGGCTTATCTGGAATAGTCAAGAGTAGGCACTCTCTTGTGCAAAAAATAGTTGAAGAAAGTTTTTGAGCCCGAAACCTTCCAAGAAAGAGAGGCGAGGCACGAGCCTTACGAACACCCACAACGTTTGAGGGCCTGGACCTAGCGCAGCGCAATGACCTTTTACGTCGCCAGGTCGAGAGCAGGTCTACCAAGTCATGCTACAAATCTCTTTAATTATCGGCCCTGAGCACAAAGGGTGAGCGAGGCGAAGAGTGTGAGAAAAGCCTGAATGGAGAATGGGAGATGGACAATATTTTTTCTGATTTCAGGAAGACGGAGGCGAGAGGGAAAGGAAGGGAAGCAGTTTTTTCAGCAGCGCCTTCATGTCCTGCGGACTCAGGACAGTAGCCCCGCTGTACGTGCTCGGAAACGGTTAGAGGCGTTCGTTGAGGTCAACCGCGCGAGCCTGGTCGAGAAGGGCCATAGAGGTTTGGCTGACTGCTGGGAGAGGGAACATGTTGACCATGGAGGGGTTTCTAGGTTGTGAGACGGGGATGATATAGCAAACTCGCGGTGTGTTTGAGACGACGACGCAGGGGCGGCTTCCAGCTTGTTCGTGGCCGCGAACGACATCGAGGTCAACCCAGACAATGTCCCCCACAGACAGGGCCGCAGTCGCCGGACCTTGTTGGGCCATCACCACTCGGGTTCTGGGTCGTTCGCGCCGCGCACGTCGAAGAAGCTTGGGTCGCGCTTGCGCTGGGCGGCCTCGAACTGGTGGAGGCTGACGAGGCGCTGGCAGGCCCGTGCAGCAACGAGCGGGTCCGACGAGACGGTGCGAAGGGATGTCCTGTGGAAGTCGTCCAGGAACTCGAAGACGCTCTTGTAATCCGGAAGACTCTCGGCTGCCTCAGCAGCGACGACGACTTCTGCAGCGACCTCGAGGACTTCAAGTTTGTTGCCAGCGGTTTGCGAAAGCTTGTGGCCCTTCGGCAAGCCCACGAGCGCGACGAGGCCGTCGAAGAAGTTCTGGGTGAAGTTCAGCAGGGCGTCTGCCTGCATGGCGAGCACTGGAAAGTGGTGCCACGGTCAGAGCCTTTACCTGTTTCGGACGAAAAACGAGCCGTCCGCCGCCAGGAGGCGGGAAGTTTCTCGAAGACAATGACCACGAGGTCTTGCCCGGCAAGCACGTCAGCGACAACTCGTTCGCGCGGCACCTGCGCAGCCACGCGGCGGGCATGCACGTGTGCCCGGTGTGTGCGAGCACTTTCAAGGAGAAGTACGTTCTTGAGCGCCATTTACAGGAGAAGCACGGCTCGACGGCGGAGACGCGGGAGCCGTTTGCGTGTGACGCATGTGGCCAGCGCTTTGCGCGCCGCGAACGTTTGGACGTCCACCGCGGCCGCGAGCACATTTCCGCGTTGGGAGTGGCGCATGAGCAACTGCGGGTTCAGCTGCAGACAAATCGCAAGCTGCTGGATGACGCGCATGCAACCGTGGCTCGTCCTCAAGAAGAAAACGACCATCTGAGCCGGCATGGCTCTCAGCCATCCGGGTTCGACCACACACACAGAGAGATGAGTTACGAGAAAACAACCAACTGAAAACGAACAGAAGAGGGGCCAGACCCGCTCGCCGGACCAGGTGTCAGGCGAAACGCCGTCGTCGCTCTCCCGAAGGATCACTCCAACAAACCA
>CALSCO010002458.1:0-54274 GCA_943704415.1 Parvularia atlantis | reverse complement strand
GCTTGAAGGTCGCGTTGAGGGCGGGTAGGGCGGGCGAGGCGGGCTCGCGCTTCTTCTTGGCGGGACTGGCCGGGGCGCTGTCGCCCTGGGTCGACGCGAGCGTGGTCACCGTCGGAGCGGGCGCGCGGGTGGGCGAGGCGGTCGGCGGCGTGCGGGCGGGCGAGGCGGTCGGCGACGCCTGGCGACGCGTGTTGGACGCCGTCAGGGCAGCTGGCGGGGCGGGCAGGGCGAGCCGGGTCCGCGCGGCGCCGGCCATCACGACCTGGTCCTCCTCCTCCGGCTCGGGCTCCATTTTGACGCTCGCGTTGTCGTAGCTGATGACTGCGCGCGGGCCGACGTGCACGCGTGAGGGCGCCCAGCACGGCAGGGCGGCGGCGGCCGCGCACCCGAGAGCGAGGTCATCGGCGACGACGCGTCCGAGTACAGGTGATCGTAGACGTCTGCGGGCGCGTCAGCCGGCGCTCGCGCGAGCGGCCGCGCACACCGATCATAAACGGCTCGGCGGCCGAGAGGACCTCGTAGCCGTCGTAGTCGTCGCGCTCCTCGTCATGCTTGCCTGGCGCGCGCGCGCGCTCTCGTCAGCGCACGTCCGCGTCTGCGCGTGCGCATGCCCGCACGCACTCGGGCAGTCGGTCTCGGGGACGGCGCGGGTGACCTCGGCGCGCGCGACCTTGTCGCCGGGCAGGTCAAAGAAGTCTGCGCGGCCGAGGCGGCGTCAACGGGGCCGTTGGGGTGCGGCGGCGCGCATGGCCGCGCACCGAGCTCGGAGAGGTCCGATGGCAGAGTCAGGCTCGTGTTGGCGTCGCTGTCGGGGACGAGCTGCGGCCGCCATGTGAGCGGGATGTGGGGGGAATAAATGGGGGAGTGCGAGCGGGGCGCACGCGCACCAGGGAGCGGCTGGCGCCGTGGCGATGGGCGTGGTGCTGGTGGTGCTGGTGGTGGGCGTGGTGCGAGTGCGAGTGCGAGTGCGAGTGCGAGTGCGAAGGATGCGCGGGCGGGTAGAGGCTCACGATGGGCGGGAGGGCGAGCGGGCGCGGGCGGCCGTAGTCGCGCTCGCGCGGTGCGGCGAAGAGGGAGGCGGCGCCGCTCGCCTCGGTCAGCGGCATGAGGCGCGCGCGGTCGACGACGTGCGGGCGGTTGCCATAGTTGACCATGACGAGCTGCGACTCGCGGTGCGGCGGCGCGAACGGGCTGCTGCTGCTGTTGGGGACGGTGCTGCTCGAGCTCATGGCTGGAGGGGGTGGCGCGCGCGACGCGGAGGGCTGCGCGGGCGCGCGCGCTGAGGTGAACGCCCGGCCCAAGACGGGCTAGTGGTGCTTCTGGCACGCCGGCGAAACGAGGGCGCGACGGCGCGTCGCAGCGGCGGCGGAGGGCGGGGGCGCGCGCGGCTGGCGCGGACGAGCGTGGCTGGCGCCGGGCACAGGGTACGCGCGCGCGCGCGCGCCATGGAGGGAGACGGAGGGAGAAGAGAAAAATAGTGCGGGGAGAAAGGCGCTGGCGCCAGCGCCCGCGGCTTCCTCCAGGTGCGAGAAGACTTTTCAAATAGGTGGGAACCGAGCCGCGGCGTGTGACGCGGAGTGTGCAAGCCAAACAGCGCCGTGGCATGGCAACGACGAGCGGGCGCACTCCGAGCAACAGGCTGGTGGTACATCTTCGCTGTGACAACCGCAGCGCACGCGTCATCAAAGCCTGAAGAACTGCGCCTGCGACGGACGGACGGCGTTAGCTGGCGACGGGCGCGACACCCGCACGGCGCACCGGCACTAGCCCCGTGGTCCCGTCCTGCACGCCCTCAAACCACGTCTGCGAGCCCGCACGCGTCAGCCGGAGCAGGTCGCACAGTGCAGAGACGCACGTCGTTGAGCGTGCGCACAAAGCCGAGGCGGTCGCCCTTGCGGAACGACAGCTCGGCCGGCTCCTTGGCGTCGTAGTCGAACAGCGCGACGACCACGTGCGTCGCGCCCGCGGGCACGGCCGTCTCGTCGCCCGCTGCTGCTGGTGCTGCTGGCGCTGCTGCTGCTGCCGTGGCGGCGGGTCGGACAGGCGCAGGCGTGGGCGGGGCGCGCGTGGGCGGCGGCGGTATTGCCATCGGCGTCGGGGCGCCCGCGCCGTCCTTGTCTGCGTCGTCGCCGCCAAACGCGTCCACAAGCTCGCGGAACGATTTGAGCGCGAGGCCCTCCTGCAAGCTCTCGCGCTTGCGGCGGTACGCGGGCTGGCGCATGTCTGCCGCGGCGCTCAACGTCACAGCGGCGGCAGCAGCAGCATCACGCGTACCCTTCTCCTCCACGATCGTCGCAAGGCTCATCGCGTTCATCCACGTCGCAAACTCGGTCTTGTCGTCGGCCGCAAACAGCTTGGTTGGCATCCCTGGCCGCATCACACCGAGCACCGTCGGTGTGCAGCGTGCGTGCGGCGAAACGCGCACAGCGACGCACCTGGGTGGCTCGCGCGGAACGCCCACTGCTTGTTCTTGTCGTACAGGGGCGTGATCGCGTACGACGGCAGGATGAGCTTGTCGGCCGGCTCGAGGTCCTGCGCAGGCGCACGGGCTGAGCCGCAGCGCGCGCGCGGGCGGTACAAGCCGTGGCGCCGCACGGTCGACTTTTTGTAGATGTACAGCACGGCCTTCTTGAGCACGAGGTACCGCTTGGACCAGCTCTTGAGGTTCGAGTTGCTATCGACCCAGAGGTGCCCGGCGCTGCGTGGGCGGCTCAGCGCGATGCGAGGCGCGCGCGCACACAGCACACGCACAGCACGGCGTCCTTGATGTCCTCGGCCGACACGAGCTCGTCGTTGCCGCCGCCACCGCCGCCCGCTGACGGCTTGCGCGTCTTCTTCTACTCGCGCGTGTGCCGTCAGCGACCGTGCGCCCGTTGCGTGCGAAGCACCTTGAAGATGTTGAGCTTGCTCGCGGCCCCTGTCCGGCGCTTCTCGGACGCGGGCGGCGGCTGTGCGGGCTTGTGCGTGTGCGAGTGTCTGAGCGGCGACTGCGGCTCGGTCCCGCCGACCTCAGGCGACGAGTCCACGCTCACGCCCATCGTCTCTGCGCGCGGCGCTTGAGCAACGCCGACCACGGGCACAGCGCGGCACGCACCCGTGTCGGCCAGCACAAACTTCTGCGCCGTCGTCAGCCCGTCCGCGTCCGTCTGCTGCTGCTCGTCGTCCTCCTCGGGCACGTCAAACTGCACGTGCTTGATGGGCGCCCCTGCCGGCCGCTCGCTGGTGCGCAGGATGGAGCGCACGACGCCCGTGAAGGGCTTTCGCGCGGGCGCGATCAGCCGCCGCCGCGACCCACGCGCATGCGCAACGACGCACCGGGATCGGCGCCGGCTTTTCGAGCGGCTCGTCGTCGTCGTCCTCCTCGTCCTCGTCCTCGTTGACCTTGCCCGAGAGCAGGTTGGCCAGGATCTCCTGCGGCGCCCGTGAGCCGCCCGCGATGCGTGGTGGTGCACCCGCGCGCACCTGGAAGTGTTTCATGCGCTCGTCGACGTCGCGCAGCCGCCCCTCGCAGTCGTCGAGCTTGCCCTGGACGACGAGCCGGTCGGGCTTCTTGAGCGACGCGTTCGAGAGCACTGCACGCGGGTCAGGCCGGAGCGCACACAGCACGCAGCACGCAGCACGCGCGCACCCTCGATGAACCCGGCCTTGAGCTTCTCCTCGACGTCTTTGAGCCGGCTCATGTTGCGCAGCTCGCTGCTGATCTGCCGGTCGCGCGTCGTGTGTTTTGGCGGCGGCACGCGCGCGACGCGGTCCGCCCGGCGCGCACCCGCTCGCTCTCGACCGCCTCGCGCGGCACCTCGCGCAGGAACGTGCTCGGGATGAAGCCCTCGGCGCCCGTGGCCTGGTGCCGCGCGTAGATCCAGTCCTCGTCGTCGTCCTCGCCCAGCGGGTCGGTCGCGTTGACGAAGATGTAGTCGCCCGCCGAGAAGCTGCTCTCGCGCACACACGTCAGCCACCACCGCAGCCGTCGCCGCACGAGCGAGAGCGCGCGCACGCGCCTCATTTGCGAGTCGTCCACGGCCATGAAGTCGTACAGCGCCTGCGCCAGCAGCGTGCCGGGCGGCGGCGGCGCGGTCGGCGGCGGTTGCGGCATCGCTGCGAACGAAACGCGCGTCAGACGCCGCGTCTCACGCGGCGCGCGGCAGAGGGGCGGGCGGCGAGCGCAGGGCGGCGGCGGGGCGGGTGCAGCGGGTACAGCGGAGGGGGGACGGGGCACAATGGGGAGGGCGCGCGAGACAGGCGAGACAAGTGTGTGTGAGCACAACAAAGACGCACGCGCCGCACGCTCACAACATCGACCCCACTCATCCGCTCTCCGCGTCCTTGTTCGGTTGTTGTGCACACACACGCCACACGCCACACGCCACAGAGAGAGAGAGAGAGAGAGAGAGAGAGAGAGAGAGAGAGAGAGAGAGAGAGAGAGAGAGAGAGAGAGAGAGAGAGAGACTCGTGGATCCGCCTTTCACCTGACGTACTTGCGCCCGCCCGACGCGTTGACCGAACTCGAGCGGTGCAGCCTGCGACACCGTGTTTCAGCGGCGCGCGCGCCGGTCCGCATCAAGCGCGCATCGCACCGTGTCGTGCCCTCGCTGGACAGTTCGCTCCCTGTGATCGACGTCTGCGATCCGCCGGTCGTTGCGGGCAGCGGGAACGCGCCCGAGGCGACGCTCGAGCCCGAGTCGCCCGTCGTCTGCTCGGCCGCGTCGTGAGCGTCCGTGCAGCACAAGCAGCAGCATGCGCACGCACCGGCGTCCCGAGCTCGTTGGCCGACATGTTGGGCGTCCTGTGCGGCGTAGGTCAGTGCTAGGCTTGTCGTGCTCGAGGCCGCGCGCGCGCACTTATTGTACGGGTGCGACCCAGACGAGGGACTGTAGGGCGAGTCCATCGCGTCCCTACGAGCGACGCGCCGGTGAGCGGCGTGCTGGCGCTTGCATGGCTGGCACGCACCCGTCCTTCCTCGGCGTGCGCGGCTGCTCGTCCACGGTCGGGAGCCTGTGCCGCACGCCTGGTCAGGCGCCGCACGGTCCGCGCGCCCCGCCCACGCACATCACCACAGACTTGTCGACATTGATGTGCGTCGTTATGCTCTGGCGCGAGCGGAAGAGGTCGCCGACACGCCGCTGCGAGGGGCGCATCAGACCGACGCAGTCCAGTAGACGGCTGGGTGCGCGCGCACCGAGAGCGTGCGGTCGATCTGCGTGTGCGAGTGCTTGGGCACTCGCCCGGCGATAGCAATCAGCTCGCGCAGCTTGTCTGCATGCAGCCGGTCAGCGCACGGCGTTAGAGAATGTCGCCGCGCACCGTGGTAGACGCTTGTCAGGCTCGCCACCTCGCTCGCCTGCGTCTTGATCGTGCGCATGAACGCGACCTTGTCCTCGAGCATGGGGAACGAGAGCGTAACGAGGCGCCCGTCCGGGTTGCTCAGCTCGACCACGTTCTGGTTCCCTGTGCGCCCGCCGGCTGCGCGTCAGTCGCGAGGGCAAGGCGGCCACGCGCAGACGCTCACGCACAGGCGCTGTCCTTGACCTCGAGCACCTTCATGCGGATAAAATGGAACATGTAGCGGAACTCATTGCGCTTGCGCCGCGTCGAGAAGCGCACAATCTGCGCAGCGCCGAGCCATGTCGGCTTCGCCCCTCACGTGTCGCGGCGTCCGCACCAGCATCACATCGCTGAAGACAAAAACGCGCCGGTCCGCCTTCGTCTCGAGCGGCTGGAAGAGCGACTGGTCCGGGATCTCGCGCGCGTCCATCTCGCGCACGAGCCGCCGGTACGGCTGCACGAAGGCCTGTGCGGGCGCGCGGAGGCGTGAGACCGCCGCCCACCGCTCACGATTGTCACGCGGTCGCACTTCCTTGAGGCCCTCGATGTCGGCCACACGGTCGATCGTCTCAAAGACGCGCGAGCACTGGTCGTCCTCCTTGAGGCGGATCTCGTTGTTGACGATGGACACGTACAGCTTGCGCAGGTACTCCTCCGGCAGGTCGGCCTTGTTGTTGATGCCTGTGCCCGTCGCCGCTCGGTCACGGCGCTTGGCGAGCAGCGCGTGCCGCGCACCGCGGTTGTTCTTGACAAACTCGGGCAGCGACATGCGCTTCTTCACGTTTGGGTTGTGCGCGTCCGTGTTGAGCATGATGGTCGAGTACGCGAGCACGTGCACCGCGTCTTGTGCATCGCGCGTGTGTCATCGTCGGCAGCACGGTGCATCGTGGCCGCGCACCTGCGTTCGCCAGCACGTCCTCCGCATTCTTCTCGTGGAAGCACCGCGCGAACGACTCAACCAGCCGGTCGATCTTCTGCGCCTCGCCCGGCAGGCGGAAGTTGCTGTCAGACAGGAACTTGCTGCACCGGCCGTCAGCCCCCGTCGCGCGCACTTGCGCTCACGCTCGCACCGCATCGCCAGGTCAAAGCTCAGGCCGGTGAAGTCGATCAGCTCCACGAAGCACTCCTTGATGCGTTCGGTCGACTCCTCGCTGCTCACCACACACACACACACACACACACACAGACACACACACACACACACACACACACACACGCGCGCGCGCGCGCGCGTTAGCAGCGGCTCTGCGCGCGCACCGCCACGCACCCGAGCCCGAGGTACTCGCCGACCTTGGTCTTGTTCAGGCGCTTGTCCGTCAGCAGGAAGCGCGCCACGTCCTCGTCGTCGTCCTCGGGCAGGCAGCCGCTCTCGATCAGCAGCTTGATGCCCTGTGCGAGGCGTGAGCGCGGGACGCAGGCGTGCACAGACCTTCACCACCACCTTTTTCGGGTTTTGGTTGAACTCGTAGATGCCCTGGATCAGCGACTGCTCGCCCGGGTCCATGAACGCGGTCGACTGGCGGCGGCCGAGCTCGCCGGCTGCCGCAGCGATCCGTGAGCCGCGCACATCCAGAGCCCGTCATGCGGCACAATACGAACGGCCGAGCAGCGCTAGCGACGACTTGCGCGGCATCGGGCGCGCCTTGGCCGGCGCGTTGCTGCGCTCCTTCATCGATTTGATCATGCTCGTGAACTGCACCTGCACGCGCTTGTAGCGCCACGCGCGCTGGATGGTCATCGCGGCGGCTTCGTGTCGCGTCCGCTCGGCCGTCGCAGGCTCGTCGTCCTCCTGTGCGTCGTCACCTTCGCGTCCGAGCGGGTCAGCGCCCCGCAAGCGAGCCGGGCACCCGTCACCGCACCGATGTACGAGTCGCGCTGCTCCAGCGCCGGCCCGGGCTTGAGCTCTGCGCGTGCCAGCTGGGTCAGCGGGGGCGTCCGGCGGGGCAGCCCGCAACGCACCCGTCGAGTTGACCGTCAACGCGACCGACGGCGTCATCGACAGCATCGACACCGACCGCCGCGTGGCGCTGCGAGCGATCGGCTCAGCCTGCCTGCACGCCGCGCACGCGCGCACGCCGAGCGCACAGCAGACCCTGTTCCCCGGTCGAGTTGGAACGCCGCCGCCCGTGAGGGACGGCCTTGTCGAGCGCGCCGCTGATGACGGCCTCAGCCTCGCGGTGGCCGTGCTTGCTCTTTGTGCTCTTGCCGCCCGAGTTGTGCCTCCCAAGCTCGCGTGCGCGTGCCTTGCTCTGCCGCGCACGGTCGGCGACCCTGCATGCAGGCGCGCGGGCCCAGCGCGCACCGCCGCCGCGACCGTCTTGGCCGTTTGTTGCATCTCCTTGTTTGTGGACGACAGCGATCGCGAGCGCGGCGCGGACCCGCTCTCGAGCGCGGTGAGGAACTGCGCAGCATCGCGCGTGAGACGCCAGCCAGCGGGGCACGTCGTCCAGCGCGCACCACGGTGCCGCTCGCGGCCGGACTGGCGCCGTCGCTCGCATCGCCGCTGTCCTCGCGCACGGCGCGCGCAGCGATGCTGTTGACGCTGCCGGTGCTGCTGCTGCTGCTGGCGCCGCTGTTCATGAGGCGCTGCAGCTTCTCCTGCACCAGCGCGACGTAAGCGCGGTCTCTGCGCGCCCGGGGGCCATCCGCACCAGCGTCGCGCCAACGACCTTGGTCGCGTCGTCGGTGGGCGTCGCGAGCCAGTCAGACAGGTCGCGGCAGACGCTCGTCAGGTCGCGGTCGCTCTTGCTCTGTGCGCGCGTCGTGCAGGTGAGAAGCCACCAGCAGCGCGATGGCCCCACCGCACCTTCTTTTTGTCGCCCTTTTCCCTGGTCGACGAGGCGCGGCGGATGGTGTCGAGCGCCTCCTTGTCGCTGGCGCTGGTGCGTTGCGCGTGTCACGCCACTGCCCACGAATGTCGCGCACGGTAGCGCACCGCCCGCCCTCGAGCTCGGCCACGCGCTCCTCCAGCGCCAACACGCGCTGCTGCAGCCGCTCGTTTTCGCCCTGCAGCGCGTCGCGCTCGAGTACGACCGCGCCGAACTCGCTCTTGAGCGCGGCCAGCTCCTCGCGGTGCACCTGCCGTGCCGCTCGGCGCTCCCTTCGCGACGGGGCGCGACGGCGCACGCACCTGCAGCGCCGACTGCCGCGCGGCGTCGACCTGCAACGCCACGCGCGCGAAGACGCTCTCGAGCGCGATCGACCCGGCGTCGTCGGGCGCGTCCTGGTGGGCGGGATGAGCGACGCACAAGCGACGCCAAACAACGCGCGCGCACCCGGCGACTCCGCCGCGCGGCGCTGTGCTCGCCGTCGTGCGCCATTCCCCCCCGCAATGGTGCGTGCGCGGTTCCGCGGCGGCTCAGCGGGGGCGTGGGTGGTCCACGGATCTGCGCGGGCGGCGGCGCGGCCAGGCGACGCAGTTCGAGACCGAGACAGGAAGTGGCCTCTGCGGGCGCGCGGGAGTTCAGGCTTTGCCCGGGTGAGGCACACGTGTCACACACGTTTTGGCGCGCATTTTATTTTTTTTGCGGTATGGACCGAGGCGGCGGCGGCGGCGGCGGCGGCTTCCGCGGGCGCGGGCGCGGGCGCGGGCCGCGCGCGTGGCTTGGCGGCGGCGGCAGCAGCAGCAGCAGCAGCAGCAGCAGCAGTGGCAGGTCGTGGCGCGGACGTGGCGGCGGCGGATCGGGCTTCGCGAGACGCACACACGACGAGGGCGAGGTCACGCTCGGCTTCGGCAACTTTGACAGGAGCGGCGTCGAGGCGATGGACGGCGTGGCGCACGGCCAGCAGCAGGCGTACCGTAGCCAGCGCGGCGCGCTGTACGGCCCGGCCCTGCCGCGCGACGAGCCCGACGGCGACGACGACGGCGACGACGGCGGCGCGCCCGAGCAGCCCGATCTGTGCGGCGCCGCGCTTCGCGGGCGACATGCATTGACGCGCGCCGCCGCCAACGCAGCGACGAGGACGACGTCAGCGCGCTTGACAAGCGCTTCGAGCAGGTCGACCGCGACGACCAGATCGACGAGGTCTTTGGGTACCGCCGCTACGAGGACGGCCCGGAGCGCCTCGGCTGGCTCGTCAACATGAAGTCGGTGCGTCTGGCCGTCGCGGCTGCAGAGTGCCGCCCGCTGAGCCGCGCGGCACAGACGCTCGTGCGCGACAAGGCCTGGCCGAGCGGGCTCGCGGCCGTGGACCTGTACTTCCTGCAGGAGGTGGGTCGCAACTGCGCGCACGATCGCTTCACGCGCACCGACACGCGGCACAGGACGGCTCGCGCTTCAAGGTGACCATGACGCACCGCCCGTTCTTCTTCGTCGCGACCAAGGAGGGCAGCGAGGCCGACGTCGAGCAGTTCCTGCGCTGGAAGTTCTCCAAGGGCGAGATCGTGCACATCGCGCACAAGGAAATGATCGATCTGGACGCGGTGCGTCGCCGCCCGATGCGCTCGCGCGACAGCCCGTGCTCACGGCCCTCGCGCAGCCCAACCACCTCGTGTCGCGGCCGAAAAAGTTCCTCCAGATCCTCTTCCGCAACGTGTCGGACCTGCTCACCGGTGAGCGCGTCGACCGTGCTGCAGAGCGCGCGCAGCGACTCATGCCCGTGCGCAGTGCGCCGCTACATCCTCCCGGTCGTGCGGCGCAACACCGAGCGCCGCAGCAACACGGACGCGTACGCCGAGTTGTGCGTGCGCACCAGCGCCGTTTGTGCACGCAGGGCTAACGCGCCGGCGGCACAGCGCGTCCGCCGCCGGCGACAGGGGCAAGAAGAAGCGCTACGAGGACGCGATGGACTACATCACCGACGTGCGCGAGTACGATGTGCCGTATTGCCTGCGCGTCGCGATCGACTGCGGTGCGCCGCGCCGAGTCGTGCCTCCGACACGCAGCGCCAACAGCTCGCCGCAGACCTGCGCGTCGGCAAGTGGTACAACGTCAAGGTCGCGCCGCAGAGCGTGGTGCTGACGCGCCGCGACGAGCTGATTACGTGGCCCGATCTCGTCGTGCTCGGTGCGCGTGCCGGCTGTGCCGCTCGCCTCGCTCACAAGCTTGCACAGCGTTCGACATCGAGTGCACCAAGCAGCCACTCAAGTTCCCCGACGCCAAGACCGACATCGTCATGATGATCTCGTACATGATCGACGGCCAGGCGCGCGCTGCACGCTGCACGCGGGGCGACAGCACCAGGCTCATACGGGCGGCGCGCTTCAGGGCTACCTGATCACGAACCGCCAAGTCGTGTCGAAGGACATCGAGGACTTTGAGTACACGCCCAAGCCCGAGTTTCCCGGGCCGTTCCACATCTTCAACGAGCCGAACGAGGCACGCATGCTGGCGCTTTGCGAGCGCGCGCGGGGGCCGTGGCTGATTGCGCAATCCCGGACAGCTGGCCCTGCTCAACCGCTTCTTCGACCACATCCGCCAGGTCAAGCCGTCGGTCATCGCGACCTTCAACGGCGACTCGTTCGACTGGCCGTTCGTGGAGACGCGCGCCAAGATCCACGGCGTGGACATGTATGAGGCACGTTCACACTCTGCAGTCCCCGTGTGGGGCAAGAGCGAGCCAACTCACCCGCACGGGTTGCAGCGCATCGGCTTCCGCGTCGACACGAACGAGGAGTACCGCTCGCGCAGCATCAGCCACATGGATTGCTTCCGCTGTGCGCGCGCCGCTGCGCGCTGTGCGCCGCGCTCGCTGACGACGCCTGCTTCCGCGCGGTGCAGGGGTCAAGCGCGACAGCTACCTGCCCGCCGGCAGCCACGGCCTGAAGGCGCGCGGCCTGCACCCTGGTGGATGGACGTGCTCACGCCGGCGCACAGGCCGTCACCGCCGCCAAGCTGCAGTACCGCCCGCTCGAGCTCGATCCGGAGGACATGACGCGGTGCGTATGCGGCTGCTGGCCGCGCTCGCTGCCAACCGCTGCTCTGCTGCGCAGCCTGGCCGGCGAGGACCCGCAGCGCCTGGCGTCGTACTCGGTGTCGGACGCCGTCGCGACGTACTATCTCTACTACAAGTACGCTTGCTTGCCCCGTGCCAGCGCCTTCCGCTCACCGTGCGGCGCGCAGGTACGTCCACGGCTTCGTCATCTCGTTGTGCAACATCATCCCGTTCGACCCGGACGACGTGCTGCGCAAGGGCTCGGGCACGCTCTGCGAGACGCTGCTGATGGTCTGCGAGGCGACGCGACGCGTGGCGCAGTGTGACGCTAACACATGCTCGCGTGCTCGACGCAGGTCGAAGCCGAGGACGCCAACGTGATTATGCCCAACAAGCAGGTGGACGACCCGCTCAAGATGTTTGAGGGCCACCTGATGCAGGTTCGTATGCTGGCACCTTTGACGGCGCGCGTCCAACGCGCCGCGCGCCGCGCAGACCGAGACGTACGTCGGCGGACACGTGGAGGCGCTCGAGTCCGGTGCGCAGCCCGCATGCACGCCACCCGTTGCTGAGGCTTGCCGCGCCGCGCACAGGCGTCTTTCGCAGCGACCTGCCGTCCAAGTTCCGCCTCGACCCAAGCGCGTTCCAGGAGCTGCTCGACCGGCTCGACGGCATCCTCAAGTTTGTGATCCACCACGAAATGAGCAAGTCGTACCACATCGACGCGCCCGACATGAGCGCGGTGCTCAACTACGACAAGGCATGCGTGGGCGATGCCGCCCGCCTCGCAACGCCAGGCTGAGCCGCGTGCGCGCGCACGCGGCTCCAGGTGCTCGGCGACATCCGGCGGCAGCTCGAGGACCTGCGCGACAACCCCAACCGCACCGAGTGCCCGAGCATCTTCCACCTCGACGTCTCGGCTATGTACCCCAACATCATGCTTACGAACCGCCTGCAGCCGACGGCGCTAGTGGACGAGTCGACCTGCGCCGCGTGCGACTTCAACACGCCCGAGTCAAACTGGTGCGTGCGTGTGCACACCTTGCGCCCGACAGCACTGACTTGTGCATGCGCGCACTCACAGCCAGCGCGTGATGAAGTGGAAGTGGCGCGGCGAGTACTTCCCGGCGCAGCGCAACGAGTTTGAGCAGCTGCGCAACCAGCTCGAGGCCGAGAGTGCGCACCGCCGCCGTGCGCACCCGCAGACGACTCACGCGCGCGCACAGAAAACTTCCCGCCCAAGACGTTTGGCGGCCCGCCGCGGACGTGGCAGGAGCTGACGACGATCGAGCAGTCGCTGCAGCTGCACAAACGCGTGGGCGACTACTCCAAGAAGGCACGCGCGCGCTACGGCGCACGGCGCACGGATGGGCTGCTCACGCGGGCCGCAGGTGTACAAGCGCAACACGGTCACAAAGCTGCTGGACAAGGAGTCGACCGTGTGCCAGCGCGAGAACTCGTTCTATCTCGACGTCGTGCGGGCGTTCCGCGACCGGTGCCCGCCGACCGGTGCTCGCGGCTGTGCTGACGCGCACGCGCACGCGCACGCGCGGCCAGCCGCTACACGTACAAGGACAAGAACAAGGAGGCCAAGAAGAAGCTCGAGCTTGCGATGGAGGCGGCCAACCCGGAGGAGATCGACAAGGCGCGCAAGCACGTCGTGCTGTACGACTCGCTGCAGCTCGCGCACAAGTGTACGGCACCACCCCATGCGGCCGTCGCGGCACACCTGACACGACGCGCGCACGCCCAGGCATCCTCAACTCGTTCTACGGCTACATGATGCGCCGCGGCGCGCGCTGGTACTCGATGGAGACGGCGGGCATCGGTGCGCGCGGCGCGGCGCTGTCGGCTGTTTCCCTCACCGTCGCGGCGTAGTGTGCTACACGGGCGCGAGCATCATCAAGATGGCGCACAAGCTCGTCGAGCGCATCGGCCAACCGCTCGAGCTCGACACCGACGGGATCTGGTGCATCCTCCCGTCGACCTTCCCGGCCGACTTCAAGATCGAGCTCGACCCGGCGCTCGTCGGCAAGAAGAACACGTGCGCCGCTGCCGCACCGGGCACGCCGCCGCCTCATGCGCCGCGCACAGCTTCTCGATCGACTTCCCCGGCGCAATCCTGAACCACATGGTGTACGAGAACTTCACCAACCACCAGTTCCAGCAGCTGATCGACACGACGCGGCACCACTACGAGACGGTGCGGCGCGCGGGGTGTTCGGCAGTACTCTGACCGCGGCCGCAGCGGAGCGAGAACGAGATCATGTTTGAGGTCGATGGGCCGTACCGCGCGATGGTGCTGCCGTCGTCGAAGGAGAAGGGTGCGTGCGCCCCGTCTCGGCCTCAGGGCGCGTCTCACAGCACGCGCGCAGACAAGCGCCTGAAGAAGCGCTACGTCGTCTTCAACTTTGACGGGTCGCAGGCCGAGCTGAAGGGTGCGTCCAGCGCCGCCTCGCGCGCACGCATGTGACGCCGCGACCGCGCGCAGGCTTCGAGGTCAAGCGGCGCGGCGAGCTCAAGCTGATCAAGATCTTTCAGACGCAGGTCTTCGACCGGTTCCTGGTGCGGCCGTGCGCCCCGCAAGGCACTCCCTGACAGCACGCGCAGGACGGTGCCACGCTCGAGGACTGCTACACGGCCGTCGGCGCCGTGGCCAACCACTGGCTGGACGTGCTCTTCACCAAGGGTGCGATCACGTCGCAAGCAGCGCGCCGCGGCCCCTTCTGACGGCGCGGCTGCAGGGCGCGACATGGAGGACGGCGAGCTCGTGGACCTGCTGTGCGAGAACCGGAGCATGTCGCGCACGCTCGAGGACTACGGCGCGCAAAAGTCGACCTCGATCAGGTGCGCACACGCCCAGGAGCCCGCTTGCACGCGCTCTGATCCGCGCGTTGCAGCACGGCCAAGCGCCTGGCCGAGTTTCTCGGCGACCAGATGGTCAAGGATAAGGGCCTGCAGTGCAAATATATCATCTCCGAGGCGCGTGGCGCGGGCGAGCGCGCGCAATGTGGGCCGGTGCCCTGACGGCCGACGCAGAAACCGCAAGGCACGCCCGTGACCGAGCGCGCCATCCCCGTCGCGATCTTCGCGGCCGACCCCGGCGTCAAAGCGCACTTCCTGCGCCGCTGGCACGTCTCGCGCACCCGCGGACGTCGACTCAGCAGGCTGACGCGGCCGCGGCGCAGGCTCAAGGACACGGCGCTGCGCGACTTTGACATCCGCACTATTCTCGACTGGAACTACTACATCGAGCGCCTCAGCTCGACCATCCAGAAGCTCGTGACGATCCCCGCGGCGATGCAGAAGGCGCGCGCCGTGGTCAGCAGCGCTGTCGGTCTGCTGCCGCTGACCCGCATACGCCGTAGATCTCGAACCCCGTGCCGCGCGTGCGCCACCCGGACTGGCTGCACAAGGAGGTGGCCGAGA
The DNA here is from genome assembly GCA_943704415.1 of Parvularia atlantis. Classification (NCBI taxonomy): domain Eukaryota; order Rotosphaerida; genus Parvularia; species Parvularia atlantis. Next base: position 39,649 of record CALSCO010002458.1, on the reverse strand, counting down.
AGGGCGACAAGGCGCAGCAGGTGCGCGGCGATGCCTGGCAGAGCGGGGTCTCACGCCGCCGTCGCGCGTGGCGCAGGTGCGCATGGACCACTTCGTGGTCGCGCAGACGGACGAGGTGCGTTGTACCTGGTCGCCCGCGGCAGCGCGACGTGACACGCCCGGTCGGTCGCAGGAGCGCATGGAGGCGCTCGAGCGGTCTGCTCGCGCGCTGGACGAGGCCGAGGACGCCGACGGCGACGACAACGACGGCGAGAACGCGGACCCGAACGGGGCGAGCCGGTGCGCACCGAGCAGTGCCAGCCTCGTCCACTCCGCTCACTGCTGCTGCGCGGCAGCACGGGCGACATAGAGGACATCGGCGCGCCGCGTCGCACGGGCAAGAAGGCGCGGCCAGTCGTGCACAAGCGTCAGACGGTGGTGCGGCGTCTCGCGCGCGTGATCGGCTATGCGTATGCCCCGCTGACACGGTGCGGCACAGGACGACGTCGACGACCTGCGCCGCCGCCTGCCAGATGAGGTGCCGGACCCGCAGGACGACTACCCGGCCTGGGTCAAGTACATGCGCGTCAAGTGGAAGATCCAGCAGCTCGAGCGCAAGCGCGCCCGCGTCGACGGCGGCATCGCCCGCGCGCCGGCCGGGGGCGCTCGCGCGGCCGTGGACTACTTTGGGCGGCAGGCCCGCACGATCCTCACGAGTGCGTGGCAGATCATCCAGATCGCGCCGGTGCGCGGCCGAGGGCGCGTGGGCGCGCGTGGGCGCGCGTGGGTGCCGAGCTGACACAGCACACGCAGACGCCCGTGCCCGGCCGCTTCAACCTGTGGGTCGTCGTCGACCGGAGCCTGCACAAGATGCTGCTCAAGGCGCGTTGTGCCGTGCCGCACGCGGTTGTCGGCTGACCAACGCGCCTGTTGGGCTGCACAGGTCCCGCGCGTGTTCTACGTCAACTCGCACACGGAGCTGCAGGACGGGGCCGGGCGCAAGGTCACACGGACGCTGCCGCGCAACCAGCGCGTGCTCAACCTGTACGAGATCACGATGGATGAGCAGGACTTTGTGCGCAACCAGAAGGTGCGTCCATTGCGCGCGCGTGCAGGCCACGAGACCAATTGCGCATGTTTTGCAGGAGACGTTCGAGACGCTCATCGGCAACGTCCACGTCGACGGCGTGTACGAGCTGCGCGTGCCGCTGCTGTTCCGCGCGATCACGGTGCGCTGCCCGTCGTTGCACCCCTGGCCCGCTGACGTTGGTGCGGCGTGCTCCAGGACCTGGGCTGCCTCGCCGTCGTGCAGCGCCACAGCGGCCGCGTCGACGCCGAGTACTCGCTCGAGGACCTGAGCTCGCGCGAGGTCACGCCCGTGACGCCGTACCTGGTCGACGCGGGGCTCAAGTGCGACCTGCGCGCGCGCGCGCGCGCGTGTGTGTGCGCCCCTCTCGCGCAGGACTGACGCTGGGCCGGCGCAGGTACGTCTTTGTCAGCCACAGCTTCACGGACCAGCGCCAAGTGATCGTGCTCTACTTCACGGCGCTCAACCGCGCGCGCGTCTTCGTTGTCGACTCGCGCAGGTTTGTTCCGGCGCGCCGCGTGTTGTGCGTGCCGCTCACGCGCTGCGGCGCGTCTGCAGCAACCGCGACCAGACACCCAACGTGAGCCGTTTGTACGCCGATGCGCTGCAGGAGCGTCACGAGCGCAGCAGGAGCAGCAGCGACGAGTTCGAGTTTGCCGAGGCACGCACCCGTCTCCGCGGCCCGCTGCGCGCCAGCTGCTGACTTCAGCCCGCATCAGATCTTCACGTACAGCGACGCGATCGACTACGATGTGCAGTACCCGACGACGGCCGCGGCCGCGCACCGCCAGATCGACCGCGTGCTCGAGGACTACAAGCGCGACCGTCGCGGGCCGACGGTGCTGGTGCGTGCGCGCCTTTCGCCTCGCGCGCGCATGAGTCCTGAGTGTGCCATGCGCGGCGGCTGCAGGTCGTCCAGTCGAGCGCGCCGCTGGCCGAGCTGATCAAGCAGATGGCCGAGTTCCCGATCATTCCGATGCCGCCGCAGAAGAAGGCATGGCGCGCCGCGCTGCCGACACACCCCGCATGTTGACGTCGCGTCCGCAGGACAACCTGTTCCCGGCCCTCGACTGGCAGCGCTTCGCCCTGCGGCGGTCGGTCGTCAACTACCTCGGGTGCAACGTCTTCCTGCACGAGCAGCTGAGCCTGGCCCGGTTCGCGCACATCCCCGGTGCAGTCTGCGTTGCTCGCGCTGCGTGCGCCTGACCCGTTTGCCGCGGCGCAGTCGGCAACCTCGAGGGCGACAGCAAGATGATGGCGTGCGACGTGCAGATGAGCCGCGCGCTGCGCGCGCGCAACTGCGTGCTCTGGTACTCGGGCAAGGGCAAGCCCGACCTCGGTGGCAAGGAGCAGGACGACTTCAGGTGCGCCGCTCTCTGACAGCGCGCGTCGCTCACGGCATGCGCGCAGCTACAACACGGACGAGCTCGCGCACTTTGAGCTCAACCACCAGGGCGCGTATCCGACCGTGTCGGTCGAGCTCGAGCTGAGCTCGCTCACAATCAACTCAATCCTCGAGTCGGCGCGGATCAACGAGGCCGAGGTGGCGTCCGCGCGCGCGCGCCCCCGCAGCGCCCTGTCTCTCACCGCGCCGCACGCAGGGCGCCGTCGGTGAGACGAATCACCTGACGCTGGACGACCACCTGGCCGGGTCGAGCTCGGGCTCGGTGTTTGACGACGTGACGGTCTCGGGCGAGGCGTTCAAGAACGTCAAGCTGCTGCTGTCGAGCTGGTGCGCACGCGCGCGCGGCAACACGCGCCTCTGTAACGCTGACGGCGCGTGCACGCGACGGCAGGTCGAAGGAGTCGCTGCTGAACCAAAACGCGATCACCGACCAGCTCGCGATGGCGCTCTACCGCTGGATCAAGAGCAGCTCGTCCAAGCTGTACGACCCGTCGCTGCACCGGCTCGTGCAGGGCCTGATGAAAAAGGTGTTCCTGCAACTGCTTGCGGAGCTGCGGCGCCTCGGCGCGCAGATTGTGTTTGCCAACTTCAACCGGGTGTGTGCCGCGCGTGGCCCGTGTCGCTGCACGCTCACGTTGCGAGGGCGCTCAGATCATCATCAGCACGTCCAAGACAACGTTTGAGCACGCCCGGGGCTACTGCGACTACATCGCCGCGGCGATCAAGCGCAAGCCGCTCTTCCAGTGGCTCGATGTGCGTCGCGCTGGCTGTGGCGACCAGCGGCGCTCACGCGCGGTGTCGCGCGCGGCAGCTGCGGCGGCTGCGGTCGTGGCACCAGCTGCTGTGGATGGACCAGGCCAACTACGCCGGCTTCGTGGCCGGCGAGGGCGACGGCGCCGACGCCGATGAGAACGACCTCGAGCTGGCGCAGCGACAGCAGCCGCGGCGCGAGAGTGCGTCGCGTCGGTGCTCGCGGGCAGCGGGCAGCGACTGACCGCGCGCAGAGCTCGAGATGAACTGGAACATGAGCCAGTACCTGCCGCCGGCCCTGCTGCCGCACTTTACGCTGACGGTGGCCGACTTTCTGCTGCGCGCGCGGCGCCAGGTGCTCAAGGAGCGAGGTGCGTGCGGCACCTCTGATGCGCTTGCTAGCCTGTTGCTGACGCCGTGCCGAGCGACAGCTAAGGGTCAGCGCATGATCGCCAACGGGACCGCAGCGAGCGAGCCGCAGGTATGCGCACCCCTGCAGCCGCGCGGCTGGCACGCTCATTCCCGCTGCCCGCAGGACGACGCGGCCGGTGGCAGCGCCGAGTCGGACCAGGCGGCCAAGACGATCCTGTCGGCGCTGGGCAAGAACATGTTTGACCTGCTCAACAAGATCAAGGGCGTGATGGCGCACAACCCGGCGGACAAGGGTACGATACGCTCGCTGTGTGTCGGGCGCTGATGGGTGCGCGCACAAACCGCAGAGCTGCAGTTCCCGGTGCTCGCGGGGTCACACCTGACGATGACCAACCAGCGCCTCGAGCTGTGCAAGCAGATCGTGCAGGTGCTGCAGCTCGACGCGCGGTACCGCGCCGAGGCCGACAAGCTGCGGCGGGTGCGGCTCGCGTACGCGCCTGCTGGGACGTGGGCTGATCGCACACCGCGCGCGCGCAGAACCTGCTCACGCTGATCGGCGTGAAGGAGTTTTCGACCGAGGCCGTCTTCCAGGACCCGTGCCTTTCGTTCAACCTGGGCGAGTTGATCTGCGACTTTTGCAGCCTGTGCCTGGTGCGCTCGCTGCGCTGCGACGAACGCACGCGCTGACGAGACGGCCGCGAAGGACGTCGATCTCTGTCGCGACGTGATCATGAGGCCCGGCGACGAGAAGTGGCAGTGTCCCGCGTGCGAGAACGAGTGCGTGCCGCTGCGAGCGGGGTGTAACGAGAGCTTAGCGTGCGCGTGCACGCAGGTACAACAAGGCCGCGATCGAGGAGGTGCTCGTCGAGGTGCTGCGGAAGCGCGCCGCCGCCTACCAGCTGCAGGACCTGAACTGCACCAAGTGCCGCAAGGTGTGGCATGCGCGCAGCTCTCACAACTGTGCTCACTGGGCCCGGCGCACGCGCACAGATCAAGGTCGACAACATGTCGGACTACTGCAAGTGCTCCGGGCGGTACGCGCCGAGCACGTCGTCGGGCGGCGTCGCAACACTGTGCGTCCTGCGCTCCGCACACGCCCACACTCACACGCGCACGCGTCCTGCCGCAGCGTCAAAACGTTCCGCAACATGGCCCAGTTCTACAACATGCCGCTGCTGCTCGAGGTCACGCAGTGGCTGGCCGGGCACATGAGACGCACATTGTGATGAAGAGTACAAAGAGTCGCGAGCGACTGCTGCGCGAGCGCGAGCTGCTGCGCAAGCAGCTGGAGCGGCGCGGCCGCCCGCTGCCGGGAGCCGTGTCCCAGGGCGATGCGGTGGCCACGGCCGAGCGCGAGGCGCGCGATCTTGGTGCGGGCGTGGCGCCGCCCCCTCTGATGTGCGCGCGCGTCTGATGTGCGCGCGCCGCAGATCGCCTGGCCGCGCAGCAGCCGCGGGCCGACGACGACGACGACGACGGTGGGCTCACGTCGCCTGTGATCCGGCGGCGCCGTGTGCCGTCCGAGCCCGAGCGCGCGCCATCGCCGCCGTCATCGGCAGCGGCGCGCGCCACACCGGCCACGCCCGGGACTGCGGCCGGGCGCAGCAGCCACAGCCCGTCACCGATCCTGGACCGGCGCGGCGACGGCGTGTTCAAGCAGCCGGCGCTGTCGCCGTCGCTGCGCGGGCGGACGCGCGCGCTCTTGTCCGGTGCGTGCGCCGCGGTGCGCGAGGTTCGTGTCCCATGAGCCGTCATCAGACGACAACGATGCGCCGCGGCCGGGTCGCACGCTCGCGGCCGTCCAGCTGTCGTCGCACGACGGCGTGGCGATGTCGCCCAACCTGTTCAGCACGTCGCAGGCGTCGCTTGGCGGGCCGCCGCCGGGTGCGGCGATTAGCACCGATGCGCGTGCGGACGCGCAGGACGGTCGCTGACCACCGCAGCGCCTGCAGAGGAGACGCCTGTGCCGACCGAGATCGTCGTGCACGCGACGCCATCGTCGCCCGTGCTGCATGCCGCGCCCTTCCAGCTGCCGCGGTCGTCCTCGTTCGACACACCCGCACTGCCGGCCGCGTGCGTCACGCCCGTGCTGCGTGCTCGTCGCTCACCGGCCGCGCGTGCCAGCCCTTGCGCGGTCGAGGTCGTCGCCGTGGACGCCAGCAGCCCCGTGCAGCCGCCCGCCGTGATCACCGGCGCGCCGCGTGGCTGCGTGCACGTCGTGATGCGTGCAGCGAGTGCCGGCGCCCTGCTGGTTCACGACGGCGGGTCAGCGCTGTCGCTTGTGGGCCTCGAGCGCGCATCGTGCGAGCCGGTGCGTCGCTTCCGGGCGCAGCTACTGTGGCGGCTCACACGGCTCTGCAGCTGTGGCGGGCCGAGGACGGCAGCACTATCCGCGACGCGCTGTTCGTCTCGGGTGACACGGCCGTGCTGCTCCAGCTCGAGTGTCACCAGACGCTGTGCGGACGCTGTGGTCGCGGCTGCTGCGCCAACGTGCTGACACGCGCACCGCACAGCTCGCTCTCACTGCTCTCGCTCGAGCCGCCCGCGATCCGTTGGCGCCTGCCGCTCGTGTTCCCGTTGGATGCAGGGTCAGACGACACACTGCCTACGGTCGCGCTCAGGTGCGACCGCCTCAGGCCTGCCTGAACGCGTGCTGAGACGTGTGCCGCAGCCCGCCGTCGTTGCTCGTGCGGCCGGCGAGCCCTGACCGCTGGCCTGCGCGACTGGCGTGGACGGGCCGCGAGGCGGCGGCGGTGCTGGACGCTCCCGGGGTGCTGTGCTTCCCAATGACGGCTGCGGGCGTCGTCGCACCGGCAGGGAGAGCCTTCGCGTGCCCGCCAGGCGCCGAGACCGTCGTGACGGTGCACAGCAGCGAGGCACACGGGCCGCACAGTCGTCTGGCAGGGGCCGAGACCGTCGCGGGCACGACCGCGTCAGGGACGGTGTTCCTCTGGTGAGTGCGCGTGTTGGCGCACCGTGCGGTGGGCTGACGCAGCGACTTGCAGGCGTGTCGACACCGGCACGTGCTGGGCGCGCATCGAGCTTCCGCAAGGGCTTGCGTTGGCAAGGACGTGGACGCTGCGGCCGCGAGCAAACACGAGCGTGTCGGGTGACCGGTCAACGTCCGCGATCCTGCTTCGGGGACGCGACGGCGCAGTGCTCTACGGCGCATGGCCGACGGGCTCGATCGAGCTCGCGTCGCTCCGTCGGGACAGGTGCGCGCACCCGTTGTGAACTCGCGTCGCTGACGACGGCCGCGCAGCGACGCCTTGCTGGACGAGGTCTTTGCGACCGAACGCCACGTGTTTGCGCTCGCTGCAGCCGGGCGCGAGTTGCTCGTGTGGCATCTGTTCACAGGGCAGCTGGCCGCGCGCGTGCCGGTGCCGCTGAGCGGTGCAACGGTGCGGCCGGTGCAGGTGGCGGTCGCGCGCATGAGCTGACGCGATTGCGCAGTGCGTTGCCGCGCACGAGTTCCTGCCGTGGCTGCTCTGTGCGGGCGACGGCGCTCTCGTCGCGTGGCGGCTCGGCGTCGTCAGAATGGGCACATAGTGTTTCACAACAGGGTCAGAAGGGCAGCCTGAAACGCAGCAGAAGCGCAGGCGTGCGCGCTCACAAGGCACCGGTGATGAGTGCCAGCTGGCCTGCGGCCGCCTCGACAACCTCGACCAGCAGCTCCGGGCTGAGCGTCAAAAGCAAGGCCGAGACTGGGGCCGCGTAGTGGCGTGAGCGAGACGCGATGCAGGCGCACGGCGGCGGCACGCACTGGAGCGGTTGTGCGGCACGCGATCGAGGATATACTGCATGCAGACGCGCCTGAGCTGGAACGCGCCGTGGCGGTCGGCAAGCTCGAGGATGTGGCACACAGAGTCGTCTGTGATGCAGTCCTGTGGTGAGGGTGCGCGCCGTGAGCCGCACGCATGCAGAGAGTCGGCATAACACGCACATCGTAGTAGGCCTCGCAGAGCGCGAGCAGTCGCGGGACCTGGTAGAAGCTCGCCAGCTCGAGCACCTCGGGTGCAACGTCGGAAGTGAGAGTGCACTCGTCGAGGTACATGAAGTGTAGCAACACTTTGAAGGCTGCGGGGCTCGTGTCTGCGCGGCCCCTGCTGATCAGCCGTGCCGCGCAGACACTAGCCGCCTCGTGCGCACCGGGCAGCTCGATGTGCGTCGAGTTGGCGTCCTTCATGCCGCTGGCAAATCGCGCGTGGAACTGGTCCGAGCGCTGGCTGAGCACGTCGCGGTGCACGAAAAACTGCGTCGGCTTCTGCCGTGTACTGCGACGTGAGCGGTCGCACACGCGATCGAGCGCACAAAAACGTACGCCGTCCGATGCGACGTTGCGGCCGACAACACAGACGACGTCTGCGCCCTCGCTGGGTGTCTGCCATTTGTCCTCGGCCTGGTTGAGCCATTGCTCGAGCTCCTGGCTGCTACGGTCCATCCGCCGCGGCACAACGACCTGCCTGGCCTTGCGGCGCTCGACGACGAGCCGGGCGCGTTCGACCTCCGCCTCGCTCGGCACAACCAGCTCCCCGTAGCTGACCTGCGAGAGCACCTCGCGTGTGAACGTGCCCTCGCCCGTCTTTGTGCACTTGAGCAGCTCGTTCCCTGGTGGCCGCGGTGAGGCAGCAGTCGCCCTGGCGCAGCGATCGCACGCGCACCGCACGGGAACACGGCGATGCCGCCGGGCTTCAGCAGCGCCACAATATCGCGCACGTTCTCCTCGGGGCACGTCGCGCCCGCGTGCAGGCGGTCGAAGCGCCGCCCGACTATGTCGGGCAAGAAGCAGTTGCGCTGCTCAAACGTGAGCGCTCTCAGCGCAGCGACGTCGGGCGCGGTGAGCGCGTGCGCGGCGTTGTGCCGCGCGCTGCAGCCACGCGCGTGGTCGGGAAGCAGTTCGCGTGGTCAGCAGCACGCACCCGCCCGGGCCGCTGTCGCGGAGCACGCGGGTGACGTTGTTCTGTGCAAACGAGACGATCGTCTGCGCCGTGCGCTTTGAGCACATCGCAGCGCCCGGCCGCGACGCCGCACCTGCTTGATGTCGAGCCCGAGCGCCGAGCCCGACGGACCCGCGAGCAGCGCGCCGAGCGCGGTCAGGTAGCCCGTGCCGCTGCCGACGTCGAGAAAGTCGTGACCGGGCTGGATGTCGAGCGCCTCAAGGCAGATTGCGTAGCTGCGGCGTCCTGGCGGCGTCGGCCGTGTCGCGTGCGCATGCTACGGCTACGCACACGTGCGGCGCGCTGAAGTTGAAGCCGAGCTCGACCAGGCGGATGGGCGCGTCGACGAGCGCGTTCTCCTGCGGCGAGACGTCGTAAGCGCGCGCGGACGTCGGCAGAGCTCGCGCGCACCTGCTGCTCTGCGGGCGCAAACCACGCGCGCGACAGAGTGCGCATCACGCGCTCGAGCTGCGCCGTGTGCACGAGGTTGCTCCGGCACAGGTGGTCCACGAGTTGCTGGACATGCGCGCGCGCCTGAGTTAGCGCTCAGGCTAGTCACGCTGACGAGCGCACGGCGCACGTCGTTGGTGCCGTTGCGGTTGACCGGGCGCGCGCCCATCAGGATGTTGAGGAAGTGCTGCGCTGCGTGGCCGCACGCGCGCGCGGTGAGCCGCTGCGCGTGCGGCAAAGACGCGGCTCGGCGCGTGCCTTCGAGCGCGTCGTCAGGGTCCATGGCGACGTTCGACCTATTGCACAGTCGAATCTGCCGCGCTTCTCGGGGTCGGGACTCGGCCCGACTCAGTGGTTGCTCACGCCACCCCAGTCCCAACGGGCGCCGCACTGCCGTCGGTGCTGCCGTGTGCGCACCACCCGCGTGTCTCGTGTATGCGGGGCGTGCGACGCCGCGCGCGCGGTGCTGAGACGCCGTGTTTTATGTTTGCCGGCTCACGCGCGTTCTCGGGAAGCGCGACTGTGCAGGCCACGCCATGGCGACCCCGGGTGAGCCCGTGTACTGCGACTGGCGCGTGAGCTTCGGGCCCGAGTGCGCCTTCCACGACGAGCTCGACATCCTCTTCATCGTGCGGCCACAGCGCGAACGTCAACAGAGCCGCCTGACCCCGCACGCCGCACCGCAGGCCAACCTGGCACTCGCAGGGCTGTGCTTCGTCGGCGCCATGGGCATAGTCGTGTACCGCCAGGGCGTGCTGCGACTGCCGGTCGTGTCGAGCGAGCAGCGCATGTGGTTGCGGCCGATGGACGCGCTGTTCATCGGCGGCATCCTGATGGCCGGGCGTGCGTCCGAGTTGTCTGCCAGCCGTCGTGCGAATCGGGCGGACTGACGCGCGGATGCGGGGCACAGTGCGCTTTGCCCAGGCCGCCGTGGTATACTTCCAGGTGCCCATCGACCTGATCGGCCTCGAGGTCTTCTACGAGGTCTTCTTCGGCGGCTGCAACATCATCGTGCTCTACTACCTCTACGCGATGTGCGGCCCCGCCCTCGTCGCTGCCGGGCCGGGCTGACGCTGCGCGCGCCGGCCAGCATCATCATCCTGCCCGATGACACGCCCATGACGCCCGACGGGCGCTTCGACCTGAGCGGCTCACACTACAACTACTCGCGCATGCGCGAGGTGTGCCCGCGCCAGGGCCTCGCTGTGTCCAGCCGCTCACACGCGCGCGGTAGACGATCGTGTGGCTGCTGGGCCTGCTGCCGCTTACAAACATCGTCTGGGCCGCGCTGACGGGCTACTACGCCGAGCAGGGCAACGCGACGCTGAGCGTGCAGTTCTTCGAGGTTAGTGGGGCGCGCGCGCCGCCCGTGATCGTGGCTCACGCGCCCCTCCACAGACGCACTACTTTGCCTGGTCGGGCTACAACGCCGTTGAGATGGTCTTCTACTTTGTCCTGGGCGGGCAGGTCCTGACACACATGCGCAACTCGTTCCGGCTCACGAGCGAGTCGTTCGCGTCGAGCGCGACCGACACGGATGTTGAGAGGCGCGCGACATTCAACAAGAAGGTGCTCGAGTACCGGCGGGTGCGCAGCCTGCGCGTGCATGCAACGGGCACCACCATTGCTGACGGCCGCCGCAGATGCAGTTCCACGTGTACATCTTCACGAACGGGTACTTCTTCTTCCTGATCACGCAGGCGACCTTTGGCGCGCTCCGCCCGAGCATCCTCTCCATCCGCGCGTGGTGCGACCCCGGGGGCGCCGCGTTGCGCACGCGGCTGCTGAAGGGCAGCCAGGTCCATCATCTTCTTCGTGCTGCTCAACATGGGCATGCTCGCGTTCTACGTCTTTTTCGTGAGCGTCTTTGTGATTGCGTGCGCTCGCTGCCACCACTCGCCACCACGAGCCGCTCACGCCGCGCCGACGCCAGCGATGCGTACAGCATCAAGTATTCGCGCATCATCGCCGAGATGCGCCGCAAGACCGCCTCCGCCCCGCTCGAGTTCGGGCGCCTCGCGTCGAACGCATAGAACTGCTCCGCGCTGATCCGTTCATCCGACTTGTAAATGCTACTTTTGTGGCGGTCTTGCCCAAGGATAAAACGGCGAGAAACACAGACACACATGCGCACGCACGCAACGGAAGGGGGAACGAGGGGCGTGTACAGATGCTACGTTTGGTAGGTGCGGGGCGCACGCCGCCACCTGCTCACTTGCCGGACTTGGGGATGGCGTGCTCTTGCAGCATCTGCGCGACGGCCGACCGCGTGAGCCTTGTGAGCGGCAAAGACACACCGCAGCAACGCACGCTGATCCATGTCCGCATGTCCTCCTCGGTCGGCGCGGCCAGGAACGTCATCTCAACGTTGCCCATCAGCCCGAGCATGATCGTGTGCGGCGGCATATTCGGGTACTTGGTGTCTGCGGCGCGCGCAGCGTGAGCGACGCAACAGCGCAGCGCGGACGGCGCACAGTCGTTGGGCACGACGATGAAGCACTCGTGCGGCTGGTTCATGTCGATCTTGGCGATCTCCTTGCCCCCTTGGTGGAACACGAGCACCTTGTTGATGAGCTGCGCGGAAGTACATGCGCGGTCACGCCTCGCGTCGGGCCGCGCGGCCCGTGCACACCTGCGTCTCGTTGATCTGCCACTGCGCGTCCTTGCCGGGCCCGAGCGGCCGCGACAGCATGCCGACGTGGTCGGGCTTGACGGGCAGGGGCAGCTCCTTGTCCTTGCCCGCCTTCTTGAACGACTGCAGACCCGCCGGCGGTCAGACTGCGCACGATCCACGCGTCACCGTCACCACGCGCACCTGCGACCGCGTCACGCGCGCCGCTGACTCGCCCGCCGGCGCTGGGTCCGCGTTCTCGTCCGCCCGCGGCTTGAGGATCTCGTCACGCTCCTCGCTGTTGGCGCGCGCCACCAGTCAGCGCCTGGACCACGCACGCCGCGCAGCGCCGACGCACGGGTGCTGCGCGAGGTACTGGATGATGTCTGGGTGGTTGTTGACCATGTGCTGCCGCGCGTGCAGCGGCACCGACGTCTTCATGTGCTCGATCGTCTCCATGATCAGCCTTGCCGGAGGGGAGCGTCAGGGCGGCCGTGCGCGCCCACCGTGCCGCCACGCACTTCTCCTTCTCCTGGTTCTTCTTGAGCGTGCGCGAGCGCAGCGGCGAGAAGGGCAGCTGGCGGGCGGGCGGGCGGGGCGTGTGAGCGATCGCACGCGCGCCTCGGCGGTTTTGCACCTTCTTGCCCGAGAGGCTCAGGCGGCTGCGCTTGGCGAGCTCGGACATTCCCGCGGCAAGTGCTGCTGCTGCTGCTGCTGCTGCAACGGCGGCGACGTGCGACCGTGAGCGACCGCGGACGGCGGCGGCGGTGGCGCAAGAGGAGGAGGGGAAGGGACAGGCGGCACGCGCGCGCTCGTTATTTTCGAAGCGAGTCAGAAGTGTAACGGTTTCTGCCAGAAGCTTCTTTTTGGCGCGCACGCTGTTTCACTCACGGTTTCACCTGCTTTTTTTTTTCGCGGTCACCGGCCGACGTAGACAGGCTTGCGCTTCTCGCGGAAGGCCTGCAGGCCTGCGTGCACGCGCGCGCGCGCGGGGGCGCCGTTCAGCCGCGGCGCATATGTGGGCGAGGCCGCGCACCCTCGAGGCGGTCCTTGGTCGGGATGACCTGCGCGTAGCACTGCTGCTCGATGACCATGCCCGTGGCCCTGCGTCACGTGCGCAGCGCAGAGGTGAGCCGCCACGAGCAAGCGTGCACGCGCGCTCGCACGCACTTGTCGACCTCGGCGCCCTGGCTGATAGCGATCTTGGCCATGCGCAGCGCGACGGGGCCTGCCGCGCCGTGTCGGTCGGCTGTGCGCGCACAAACCCGCGCGCGTGCAACGCACCCTGCGGCAGGATCTTGCGCGCCAGCTCAAGCGAGTCGTCGTACGCGCTGCGCTGCGCCTCAAAGTCGACGAGGCCTGCGTGGCGCCGTGAGCCGCCTACACGTGTGCCACCGCCAGCCGCGCACCGGTCTGCTTGGCCTCGGTCGCGTTCAGCTCCTTGCCCGTGAACACGAGCATCTTGGCCTGCGAGATGCCGACGATGCGGCTGATGCGCTGCGTGCCGCCGGCGCTGACGCGACTGTGAGCGCATGCGTAGCGATGTGCGGTGTGCAGCTGCGGCGCACCCCGGGATGATCGCCAGCTTGGTCTCGGGCAGGCCGAGGCGCGCGAGCGGGCCCGCGCCGCGCAGGTCGCAGGCCATCGCGAGCTCGAGGCCGCCGCCGAGCGCGGCACCGTCGACGGCGGCGATCGTGGGCATGGGCAGCGTCTCAAGGTCGCTGAAGGCCGTGCGCAGGCCGTGCACGAAGCCCGCGACCTCGCCCTCGGGCATCGTCGCGCGCTCCTTCAGGTCGGCGCCGGCGCAAAACACGCGCTCGACGAGGCTGCGCACGACGACGACGCGGACGGCGCTGCGCGTATGTGAGCAGCGCGCGTGCCGGCACCGGGCCAGCCACCCGGCGCACCCGTCGAAGCGCAGCTCGCCCAGGGCCTGGCGGAACTCGTCCAGCATCTGTCGCCCGAGCGCGTTCTTGGTCGCGGGCCGGTTGAGCGTGAGAACGGCGATGCCTGTGACCGTGCGCCACTCGTGTTGGCGGGCACGTGCACACACACGGACCAGCGCGCGCAGAGGGCACGCACCGGCGTCGTCGCCGTGCAGCCGCTCGACGTAACACTCGCGCGCGCTGTTGAGCCGCGGCGCAACCGAGCCGAAGCACCGGCGCGTCACGTGGAGCATGGCCGTTGTTGTCACCCTGCCTGCCATGATACGTAATACACGAGCCGGCGGCGTGAAAACCAGTTTAGTTTCCCCCGCCGCCTCCACGCCCCCAGCACCCGCGCCGGCGCCCGCCATGGACACGTTCGACAAGGCGCCCGAGGTCAAGACGTACGGCGCCGTGGCCGCATTCGCCTTCACGGTCAACTGTGCGTCGCGCCGCCATGCCCACGCCACGCTCACGCCACGAGACCGGCCGTCGCAGACATCATCGGCGTGGGCGTGCTCGCCGTGCCCAAGGCGTTCTGGGACGGCGGCTGGCTGCTGAGCTTGCTCGTGCTCGCGCTCGTGTCGGTGGTGTCGTGCGTGACGATGGTGTGGCTGATCGAGGCCATGGCGCGGATGGAGGGCCTCAAGACGATCACGGGCGAGGACGACAGGGAGCCGCTCTTAGTGAGCTCGAGCTACGGCGTGCGTCGGCGCGGCGCCCCCTTCCTCGCGCGCACGCCCCCGCCCGCGCTCACCCCGCCGCACAGACCATCAGCGTGAGCGAGCGCATGGTCATCACCTACCGCCGCTTCGAGGTCAACGAGGTCTGTGCGTTTTTCCTCGGTCCAGTCTGGCAGCGCGTGTACGAGGTCTCGGTGATCTGCTACCTGTTTGGGTGCCTCTGGGGCTTCACGTCCAACTTTGGCACGTCGTCGGCGACGATCATCCCGCTGCTGAGCGAGACGGGCTGGTGCGCGCGCGCAAGGCCGCCGCAGCCGCCGGCAATGACGCCGCCTCCGCGCAGCGATTTCAACGCCCTCTTTGTCAGCTCGGACTGCGTCCACTCGCTGCAGATCATGATCGCCATCTTCGCCGTTGTCGTCGTTCCGCTCTCGCTCATGGACTTGTCGGACCAGGTGCGTTTTCGGCGCTTGTGCGTGCGTGGGCGTGCGCGAGGAGCCGATGTGCTGCGCGCGCCCCAGGCCATCATCCAGACGATCCTGTGCGCATACCGCTTCATCGCCATCTTCATCATGGTCGTTGTCGTGACCGCCGTTATGTTTGAGAAGCCGTACGGCGACTGCTCGTCGGTGCGCATGCGCGTTCAGCAGGGCCGGGCTGATGCTGAACGCGTCCGCAGCGCGACGAGGCGCCGTACATCGCCGACGGCTTCAACGAGCCGTTCAAGATCGCTGGTGAGGCCACGCGTGCACGGCGGGCGTGCTGCTGAGCGCGGCGCGCAGGCTTCGGCTACGTCTTCAGCACGTGCATCTTCGCGCAGCTGACGCACCACTCAATCCCCGGCATCGTCCAGCCCGTGCGCGACAAGACCAAGCTGTGCGCGCTGCTCCTGCCGCCGTCGCTCGCTGACGGCCGCGCGCGGCGCAGGCGCGAGATCTTCTTCGGCTCGCTCACGGTCACGTTCGTGCTGTACGCGGCCATGGGCATTGTGCTGTCGATGTACTTTGGCGGAGGCGTGCGTGCTGCCTCGCAGCGGCTGGTGGCCGCACCCGTCTCACGCACGCGCGCGCGCGCGCGGATGGCGCAGGTCGAGAACCTCGTGACGCTCAACTTCTACTCGGGCAGCGGCGGCCTCGGCGTGGGCGAGTACATCATCCGCTACCTCGTCGTGCTCCTGCCGATCTTCCTGGCCATCAGCGCGTTCCCGATCACGGGTGCGCGAGCGTGCCACGTGCACGCCGTCGCCACGCTGACGCTCGGGCATGTGCAAAGGCGTGACCCTTGGCAACAACCTGTTTGTCGCGCTGCCGGCCCGCTGGACCAGGAACTACACCTCCAAGCCCGTGCGGCTGGTGCGTGTGTGTGCGTGCGCGTGCACTGGGACGCTACTGACGCGGCCCGGCAGATCTGCCGTCTGCTGGCCGTCGTGCCGCCGATCGTCGTGACTATCTTTGAGTACGACCTGCAGACGGTTGTGCAGTTCACGGGCCTGTTTGGTGCGGCTTTTTCGCGCCGACGAGGTCAGAGCTGAGCGCGCGACGGCAGGCGTCTTCCTCGCCTTCCTCTTCCCCGCGATGTTGCAGTACTTTTCGGCCAAGCGCGTCAAGGACGAGCTGGCCGAGGATGTGCCAACGCCGTACACGACCTGGTACAGCACGCCGGTCTTCGTCGTGGCCGTGTTTGTCTTTGGCGTGGGCGCGCTCGCGCTCATGCTGGCAACGCTCATCGACGAGAACGTCTTTGGTGTGCCGGCGGGCGGCCAGTGCAGCGGGCCTGTGTGAGAATTCTGTGACTGCTGTGCCAATCACTTACCGATTCATCCACACTGTGACGTATACACCGGAAATGGACAAGGATACGGATGGTTCGTCGACAGGGCGCGGCGTGCCACGCGGGCCGCTGAGCGCGCGCGTGCGCCGCCCAGTCAACCCGGACGACGTGTTCAACATGCTCGCGCAGCAGTCGAACGTGATCCAGGTGCCGGTCTTCGAGGTGCGCCCGCGCCCCTCCTCGCCCACACGTGCTCAGCGAGCGCGCGCGTGTGCAGGAGCCGGACGGGTCGATCCGCCTGGGCAAGGGCGTGCAGATCAAGAGCGCCGAGGTCGAGGATGACAACGTGTACGCGGTCACGCCCGTCACCCCGACCATGCCCGGCCGCTCCAGCCTCGGCGCCGCCGACAAGCTCGACGCGGCCGCCGTGACCGACGCGGACCTGCAGGCGCTCGCAGGCGCGTTGTGCACGGCCGTGCGCCCGTCGGACATCCGCGCGTCGCACACGTACAAGGCACGGCAGCAGGACAGCGTGCACACGCTCTCGCACCGCTGACGCTCGCGCAGGACGCCGTGCTGGCGCAGCAGCTGGTCGACTGGGTCACGGTTAACATCGGCCGCGCCGTCGCCGGGCTCACGCCCGCTACGACGTGCTCGCGCGCCACGGCCGT
Organism: Parvularia atlantis; assembly: GCA_943704415.1. Lineage (NCBI taxonomy): Eukaryota > Rotosphaerida > Parvularia > Parvularia atlantis. The sequence continues at coordinate 23,009 of CALSCO010002458.1, read as the reverse complement.
CGCGCTCGGTCTGCGCATGGTGCAGCACGGGTGGCTCGTGCCGTGCGACGACAAGAAGAAGGACCAGTTCGAGGACGGCGCAATGACACTGCGGTGCGCTCCTTGCACTGCGACGGATCGCGCGGGCTAAGCCGGGTCCGCCCGCCCCAGCTACCTTGTGACCGTACTCGAGGACGACCAGCTGCACCCGCCGACCATCGCCGCCTTCGCGGCCAAGATGGCGGCCGACGAGGGCGGCGTGTCGCGGCACACCGAGAAGGTGCAGCGCGACCGCGTGATCACGATGCGTGCTGACGCCGCGTGCCGCCAGATCTTGCTGCAGACGTACCACCGCGCGTTCCGCGAGGGCGATGCCATTGCGTGGATCCTCAAGCACGTGCCCGGCGCGAACCACAAGGGCGCCGAGAAGATCCTCAAGGTGCTCGGCAAGCGCGGCCACGTCGAGCTGCTCAAGGGAAGCGCGTTTGGCGGCGTGGCCATGTACCGCTTCAGCGCCGGCAAATGAGCCGTGTGCTGCAGAAGGGATGCCCTGTACAGAATGAACCTGTCGTGCTGCATCGCGCTCGCGTGCTCACAGCGCCTCATTCGGGAAGAAGACCGCGCGCGTAGTGTCGTAAACGGTCTGCGCGAGGTCCGTTTCGCTCACGCCGTGCACGGCCGCGACGACCTCGAGCACCTGCTGCATGTGGCACTGCGCGCGCACGCTGCTGTCAGCCGCGACGCAAGAGCGCGGCGCGCGCAGAGCAGCGCACCGGCTCGCAGCGCTCCTTGACGGTGAAGCCGGCCTCGAAGCGCTCCTTCTTGCGGCTCGGGAAGTGCGTGCGCACAAAGTTGTACGAAGCGTGCGTGGGCTTGATCGTACACCAGGGCGCGTCTGGCGCGCGGGCGTCAGCATGTGCAGCGGACCGTGCGATGCCAAAACTTGCCGGTCTCGAGCATGATGCGGTGCAGCGGGATCTTGGCCAGGACGCGCAGGTTGTCGTGCGTCTTGAGCGAGCTGTCGCGCGCATGTCAGCGCAGGGAACGGTCTCGCGTGCGCATAAGGGAGCGCACCATCCGTTGATGCCGATGTACAAGCCCATCTCCAGCAGCTGCTCGGCCTCCTCCCACGTCCCCGTGAACGAGTGCACGACGCCGTTGGTGAAGCGGCTGCGGTTGCGCCTGATCGTGTCTGCGTGTGTGCGCCTGAGCACGCGCGACCGGGCCACGGCCGGACACGCCGCACCGACAAAGTCCATGCCCGTGCCGCGGCTGTGCAGGAACAGCGGCAGGCGCGTGCTCTCCGCCAGCTCAAACTGGCGCTCGAACCACCTGTACCCGCGCGCACGCGTCGGCCCGCCGGCATCGACAGGGTGCACGCGCCGCGCACTTCTGCTGCGCCGCTTTGCCGCAGTAGTACAGCCGGTCGTAGTCCAGCCCGAGCTCGCCCACAGCGACGACCTTGTCGCGGTGCGCCTCTATCAGCGCCTTGAGCTCGGCGAGGTACCGGTCGCCGTCGCCGCTGGCCTCGAACATGTTGCAGCGCGTCGGATGCACGCCGACCGTCGTGTACATGTTGGCTACGTGCGCGGCGACTGAGCAGGCCTGCGCACGTGTGTGCTTGCGTGCGTGTGCGCGCACCGTGCGCCTGCACCATTGCGATTGCGGTGCGCGCCTCGGCCAGGTGCCCCGCCGTGACGATGATGCGCTCGACGCCGGCGTCGCGTGCGCGCTGCAGGACCTCGTCAAAGTCGTCTGCGGCGCGGGGTCAATCGGGCGCCGACGGCAGCACGCGGCCGTCGCGCGCACCGGCGTGCACGCGCCGGCCGCTGTACACGCCGCGGAACATCTCGTCCGCGAGGTTCGCACCGATGTCTGGCCCGCCGCGCGTTGAGTTCATCGCTCGTTGGTGGCGCAAGCGCGAGTTACGCCACCGACGAGCTTCCGCACAGCCATCATGCCGGCGGATTGTTGTTCGATCAGAGCGCACCGGCAGACAGACCGGCGCTCTTCGACGAGCTCGTGAGCAAGGCCATCGCACTCGACCTTCGCGCCATCGTGCGCTTACGAGCGTTCGGGGGGGTCACTGTGCTGCCGAGAACAGATATGGCCAACATAAACACAACATGCGCTTTGCGCGGTTCTTTAGGCCATCGCAGGGACGGTCGCGCGCGGATGCTTGTCGAGCGGGTACGCGGGCTCGTCCAGCGGAGCCGAGACGCAGTCGAGCAAGAAGTGGTTGCCCGGGCGGGTCTCGTCGGCCCACTGGCGCACCTGCTCGAGCAGGGTCGCGACCTGACCCTCGCCAAAGGCCACGCGCGCCGGCGAGATCACGTTCATGAAACACGGCGAGAGCACGTCGCGGCTCTCGGCCAGGGCCTGGTCGCGGTCGCGGTAGAAGTAGTAGAGCGACTTGGCCTGCCAGAGGTAGCCGTAGTCGTACACGGTCGGGTTCGGGCGCCAGCCGGCGATGCGCAGCAGCGGCACGGCGTAGCTTGCCTCGCGCGTCCGGATCACCTTCTCGGCCGCGGCCAGCGCGTTCTCGGCCGCTGTGAGGCGCGCGCGCCGCGAGGGCAGGTTGCCCTGGCGCCACGTCGAGGCGTAGTCGTACAGCCCGTAGACCTGCGTCGCGCGGGCCGCAAGCACCTGCGCCGCGTCGCTCAGCTCGGCAAACAGGCCCAGGCCGTCGGGCGCGACGCCGCCGCGCTGCCCCTGCAGCGCCGCCTCGAGCCGCACAAACTCGGTCTCCATCGCGCGCAGCAGCGGCTGCACCTCGGTGCGGTAGTCGGGCTCGTCGGCGAGCGGCGCGGCCGTGCGGTTGAGCTCGGGGCGGGGGCGGAACGAAAGCAGGCTGAGGCGCTTGGGCTGCGTCGCGAGGAAGCTCTCGAAGCGCTCGCCCACGTCGGCGAACGTGTCCCAGCCCTCGAGGTAAGCGATGCCGTTGCGGCGCACGATATCGGACGGCACAACGCCGTTGACGCGGCCCTCGACCATCAGCGCCTTCTGCGTCTTGGCAAAGTCGAGCAGGACGCCGGCCACGCCCGACGCCGCGCTTGCGCCGAACGGGCGCAGCACGCCCGACACGAGCGCGCGGAAGGCGTCGTCATCGGTGGCCTGGTCGAGCCGCGGGTTGTACGCCGCCCGGGCCGCGACGACGTTGTTGAGCCAGTAGCCCCACTCCCAGCCCGACTCGAAGATGGTCTGGCCGTGCACGCGCCCGCGCAGGTTGGCCTCGCGCCGGGCGATGTAGCGGATGTCGCGCAGGCGGTTGTAGGCGTAAATCGGCAGGAACAGCGGGACCTGGATGTCGTAGTTGACCTAGGCGCACGGTCACGAGTGAGCATGTGGGCGGCGAGTGCGGGGCAGACGCGAGCGCGCACCCAGTACGACGTCTCCGGGTACCACGTGACCTCACGCACGCCCTCGTCGGCCTGGTAAAACATAAACTCGTACATCTCGGTGAAGTTGCGGTTGCCGTACGTGGGCGCGGGCTCGTCATACGAGTACACCTGGACCGTGTGCGGCGACACGGCGAGGCGCGGGTCGGCGTAGATCGGGAGGAAGTTGAAGTTGATGGGCTCGCCCGTGCGCGGGTCGACGTAGTCCTCGCAGATCTGGCCCTCGGTGATGTGCACCTGCCATGCGTGCGTGTCAGCGGGCGTGCGCCGCGTGCGTGGCCATGCACCTTGATGGACAGCTCCTTGCTGTACACGTCGGCGAGGTAGCGCGTGGCCTCGTTCATCCACGAGAGCATCGTCGTGCAGTCGCCCTGGTTGAACTCGCTGAAGCCGTTCTCGGTCGTGACAAAGTCAAAGCCGGCGTCGACCCACCAGTCAATGTTGGCGCGGATGTTGGTCAGCGGGTCGCCGCCGTCCTCGCGCGTGCCGATCATCGCCCAGCTGTGCTGCTGCTGCAGCGCGATCGGCACGTCCACGCCGCAGGCCATGCCGAAGCGGTGGCAGGCCGCGACGAGCGTGCGCATGCGCTCCTGGCGCAGCGCGCTCTTGCCAAAGTCGCCCCAGCCGCGCGACAGCAGCAGGATCCACTCGACCCGGTTCTGCTGGTTGGCCACGCTCCACTCGAGAAAGTCGTCCCAGTCGGGCAGCATCGACTCGAACGTCTCGCGCAGGCCCGTCCTGCCGCCCGCGTCGTCAATGTCGAAGCCGTTGAGCAGGTCGGTCAGCTCGAGCGGGTGCATCGTGTGCACGTGCCACAGCCGCACGGCCATGTGCGCCGAGCCGCGGTAAGTCGCCGGCACGCTCGCGGCCGTCGGCACGGCCAGCGCCGCGGGGCGCAGCGGCGCGTACGCGTGCAGGAAGCCGAACCCGACCGTCTCGAGCGCGTGGTACGCGGCGTAGGCCGCGCCGATGCTGCCCGCGCCAAAGACGTAGCGCTTGTCGGCCATCGGGTTGCCGTCGCCCGCGAGCACCGTCACGCCAGCGAGGTACGCGCCGCTATCGCGCCGCACGACGAAGCCCTCGGCGCCGGCCGCGTCCAGCTCGGCGCGCGGCACGAGGTCGCGCGTCGTCGTCGTGTTGCCGAGCGCGAGCACGAGCGAGCCGTTGGCCACACCACGCACGGGGCTGTCGGCGCCAAACTCGACCACGGGCCACTGCGCCGCGGCCTCGACGTGCGCGCGCACGCGCTCGGCAACGGCCTCGGGCAGGTTGCGGCCCAGCTGCAGCACGACCGACTGGGCGCAGGCCCCCACAGCAAGCAGGGCGAGCGCCCACGTGACGGCGGCCACACCCATGCCGGCTTGCGAGAATATGCACAAGTGCTTACAATAGGCACACCGACGAGAGCAGGTACAGCGGCACCGTCAGGTTGTCGATCTGCTGCGTGTGCGCCTCCATCAGGCCTGTGCGGGCGGGCGGGCGCGTCAGCGGGGCGTCGACGGCAACGCACAGACGCGCACCTGCCAGCGCCAGGGCGCCCACGTACAGCAGCTGCTGCGCCGTGCTCAGCGCGAGCACGACCGGGCACCATGCGTACAGCGCGGCCGAGACGGCGATGCACGAGGCGATGCCTGCGCGGCGCGCGCGGTGAGGCCCGAGCTCACCACAGCGTGCCAGTGTACCGGCAAGTGTGCCCTCGACCGTCTTGCTCGTCTGCGGCCAGCGTGTGCGCCCGAGGTGGATGCCCACGACCGAGGCCATCGTGTCGCCAATCCCGATCGTGATGATGCCGCTGAACGGCGCGAAGAACGACGTCGGCGGCACGCTGGACGCCCCCGCCCGCATGTCAGCCACGGCGCCGGCCATGGGTACGCGCGCAACCGGCACGCACGGTGAGAGCCACATCGGCACGGCGCAGCCCAGCAGCAGGTAGATGTGCGAGAGCACGAGCGGGCCCGAGTCGCGGTGGTCTACGAACGACTCCATGAACGTCTGGACGAAGCGCGCGCCGTCAGCACACTGCTCGACACACGCGACGCGCGCGCCGCTCCGCGCACCCGCACGGCGCGCCCGAGCGGAAACACGTCGCTCAGGCGGATGTACTCGACGAGCAGGAGCACGCTCAGCGCGACGCCGAACGCGAGCTGCAGCAGAAATGGCTGCAGGGCGCGCGTTTCAGACCGTGCACTGTGTGGCTGTGGGCGCGCACCTCAAGCAGCAGCCCCGGCGAGAACATGGCCACGGCCAGCAGGTGGAAGTACTTGCGCACGAGAATGAGCGGCAGGCGCGGCTTGGCGTCCGCAGCAGCCGCCGTACTGAGCAGGACGACGGTCAGGACGTGCGCAGGACGAGGCGCGGCAGCACACGCACGCATGCTTGCCGTGCGTCCCGTTGGCGACGGTCCCGTTCGTGCCCGGCGCGTCGCCCTTGCGCGCGATGTACGACGACGCCCACGAGAGCGCCGTGACAGACGCCGCGATGGCCAGCGCCCAGTACACGACGAGGTGCAGGCGCCAGCTCTCGAGCAGGAACGAAAACGTCCTGCGCCGCGGTCGTGTGCCTCAGCTCCTCCGGCCCGCCAGCATGCGGCCGCGTACCAGAAGAACGGGTCCGTATGCAGGAAGAAGCGCATCCAAGGCGAGATGACGAGAAAGACGATCGCGAGCACGCCGAGCACGAAGAGCGCCGACCAGCCGACGCTCTCGCGCCCATAGCCGAGCAGCATGGGGCGCGTCGTTCGCTCGAGTGACAGTCTCCTGCACGCGCACGCCACCGTCAAGTGCGGCACGACAGGGCGCGGCGCAGCGCACCTCAGCCGGTAGAGTAGCGGCGAGAGCAGCACGCCGATCATGACCATGCCGAGGATGAGCGACTGCAAAAACAGGTGGATCGGGCTGCGGCTGAGGTTCATGAACGCCGGCAGCTGCACGAGGCGGAACTGCGGGGCACGCAGTGTGAGCCGTGCCAGATGACAGGGCGGAGCGCACGCACGCGGAAGGCCGTTGCGGCCAGGGCGTCGCCGCCGAGCAGGACGAGCAGCTGCGCGACGACGGCCGCCTCGCCCGGCGAGAAGCTCTTCGGGAAGCCGAGCAGGAGCACGTGCAGCAGCACCTGGAAGCCGGCGACGCAGACGGTCGTGTGGCCCAGAGCGGCGACTGCGCGCACACGAGGTGTCAAAGGGGGAACTGCCGCCCTGACGTGACCCGGGCGGAGCGCACGCACGCGACAGGCCGTCGACCCAGTGCCAGAGCACCGCGCCGATAAGCTGAACCGCAGCGACGCGTGCGACCGTGCCCGCGGTCCCGCCGCGCCGCGCCGCGTCGAGGTGCAGGTGCGCCGTGAGGACAACGCTCATGAGCAGACTGAGCTTGAGGCTGTGCGCAATGTACGCTGCATCGGCGCCCGTCAGCCGCGAGCCGTGGCCATGTAGCATGACTCGCACCGACGTGTTCGCCGGCCGCCGCCACGTGCGTGAGCGCCGCGAGACTCCCGCCGACGACGAGCGGCACAAGCAGCAGGCCGTGCGGTACGCCGTCGTCGCACATGGGCCTTTCGCTATCGCGTGAGCAGGCGCGGCCCGCGGGGCCCGCGCAAGACGCGCACCGGCAGTGCGCGCGCGGCACGAGCGCGAGGCTGCGGTGCTCGTCCACCCGCCCGGCCGTGACGAAGACGTGGTGCGCGAGCGGCGCGACGACGAGCACGAGGACTGCGCGCGACGTCAGCACGGCGGCGGCCACACACACACACACACACACACACACACACGCCGTGCCCACGCACAGGCACACGTAACCACTTCCAGCGCGCCGTTGGCCGCGAGCCGCGCGGCGAGGCACGCGGCGTACAGCAGAACGACGCCCGCCTCGACTCGATACCGCATGGCGTGTCACCCTTCAAGCGTGACAGACGACAGTCATGGCGCGGCGCTTCTTCGTCGGTCCGCGCCCTCGCTCGTGTGCGCGCCGTGGCTGACGCGCGCGGCACGGCAGGCGGCAACTGGAAGCTCAACCCGGCGCGCAAAGACGCCGTCAAGGCGCTGGTCGACAGCCTCAACGCGGTCAAGCTGCCGGCGCAGGTCGAGGTCGTCGTCGGCCCGTCGGCCGTACACCTCGACTACGTCCGCGTCACGCTCTCGCGCGAGATCGGCGTGGCCGGCCAGAACGTGTACAGTGAGGAGACGGGCGCCTTCACGGGCGAGAACAGGTGCCGCCCGCCTGGGCCGCGCCGTGCCGGAGGTTGACGCCGCCCCGCAGCGCGACGATGCTCAAGGACCTCGGCGTCGACTGGGTGATCCTCGGCCACTCGGAGCGCCGCAACATCTTCAAGGAGACGGACCAGGTCGGCGCGTGCGGGCGGGTGACCGCGGCTGACGCGCACGCCGCGCGCAGGAGGTCGGCAAGAAGACCGCGTTCGCGCTGCAGAAGGGCCTCAAGGTGATCCTCTGCGTCGGCGAGCTGCTGAGCGAGCGCGAGGCCAACAAGACGACCGAGGTCGTCTTCCGGCAGCTGCAGGCGGTCAAGGGTGCGCGGTCGATCGCCGTCCTGCTGCGCGCGTGCCGACCCCGATGCGCGCAGAGCACGTCGCGGACTGGTCGAGCATCGTCATCGCGTACGAGCCCGTCTGGGCCATCGGCACGGGCAAGAACGCCACGGCGCAGCAGGCACGCGCGCGCGCGCGTGCACACCTCGTGCGGGCCCTGCTGAGCCCCTCGCGGCGCCGCGCAGGCGCAGGAGGTGCACGCGCAGATCCGCCAGTGGCTCAAGGACTCGATCAGCGATGCGACCGCGCAGGCCACGCGCATCATCTACGGCGGCACGCCCACCGCGCGCACGCGTGCTGGTCCCGCGCTCACGCTGGGTGCGCGTCGCAGGCTCGGTCAACGGCAAGAACTGCCGCGAGCTCGCCTCCGAGGCCGACGTCGACGGCTTCCTCGTCGGCGGCGCGTCGCTCAAGCCCGAGTTTGTCGACATCATCCACAGCAAGATCTGAGGTGGTGCCATCGTGCTCAGTGTGCGTGCCAGTGTTATGTGCATGCCGTTTTCTAGTACACGTGCGGCGCGGCGCTCACGGGCCCGGGTCCAGCTGCGGGTTGAAGCGCACACCGTTGAGCGTCAGGTAGCGCTCCTCGCCCGTGCTGTTGCCGATGTCGCCCGACACTATCGTGCCTGCAACGCGCGGCATTGGGCGTGCAGCGGCGGTCGCGCGCGCTCGCGCGGCATACCGTACGACGCAAACAGCCGGTGGATGTACGTCTGCGACGCAAAGAAGCCGAGCGAGCCCGCCAGCAAGCCCAGGGCCACGTTGCCGACGAGCAGCGTCGCGGCGAGCAGCACCACTGCGACGCGCGTGAGCCCGCCTGCCCCGGGTGCCGTACTGAGGCCACTGCACCGTTCATGAGCGACAGTTGCAGCTCGCGCACACTGAGGCAGTAGACCGTGCTCAACAGCGCCGTGTAGACCGCGGCCGCGCCCGTCGTGAGGAATGCGCGCCAGAATAGGCCCGCAAAGTTCTATGCGCATGCAGGTTAGCGCGCGGCCGGGCAGCGCCGCACAAACAGCGGACGCGCCTTCATGTGCACCGACAGCGCCGTCGCCGACCACGAGATGAGCACGCAGTTGACGAGGAATGTCGCGTACACGAACGAGAGCCTGCCGCACACGACGGGTGAGCAGTGGCATTGCTGTGCGCGGCATCGACGCACCGTGCGAGCGACGTGTAGGCATACTGGCCCATGAGCGCGCTCAGGAGCACCTGCAGCTCGAGCATGATGCCGGCAAACGGCACGGCGCCGAGCACCAGCAGCCACAGCGCCGTGCGCACGACGTCGGCTACGCCCGTGTGTGGCTCTGCGCGCGCGCGCGCGCGCGGAAGAGTCACGCGTCGCGAGCCAGCAAGCAGACACGCACCTGCCGAGCTGACGTGCCACGGCGAGACGGTGATGCGCCGCTCCTTGCACGGCACGACGTTGCGCGCGATCGTTAGCTGCAGCAGGAAGACGGGCGCGAGTGCGACCGCAAAGTACGCAAAGAGACCCTGCGCGCAAGCGGTGCGTTGGTGCGAGCACCACCGCGTGGTACGCGCCGCGCGCACCAGCGACACCAGCACGACCGACAGCATCGCCGCGCCCCACACCAGCCGCCGGTCCAGGTACGCGTACAGCGGCCGGGTCTGTGCGCCCAGGAACTTGCTGCAGACCGCAGCGATGTCAGTGGTGCGCGATGCTGCACTGCGACGGAGGCGCACCCGAACGCCGCCAGGGGCATGCTCACGAGCACCCAGAGGATCGCGAGCTCGACGAAGCTGCGCAGCGGCAGGTACGAGAACGCGTACGAGAAGAAGCGCACGACATTGCACCTGCGGCGCTGCGTCAGCACCGCAGCACGCGTGAGTGGTGGCAAAGGCACACAGGAGCAGTAGGCCGAGCACGCCCAGCGTGAACGAGTGCATCGTCAGCGTCTCAGACATGGCGCTCCGGCCGCCGACGACGCTGCCGTGCGAGATCTTGGCCGCGTACCACGGCAGCAGCTCGGCCTTGACGTGCAGGTGCCGGTCGAGCCGCGCGTACGTCAGGCCGAGCACGAGCGACGTGAGCAAATACAGTCCGACGAGCGTCTGCACGACGGTCGACCAGAGCGGGCGTTCAACAAAGCCGAGCTGGACGAAGGCTGGCGTGCCGCCGTCAGCCTCCCCGGGCGGCGTCCCAGCCATGCGAGCGCGCGCACCCAACAGCGACAGCACCACCACCACCAGGTGCTGGCCGCACGCGACCGCGACGGTGAGCAGCTTGGGCATGCCCGGCGTGACCGTGATGTCGTCTCGCAACTGGCGCAGGAAAACGGCGCTGGCCTGGCCGCTGTGACGGGCCACACGCCGGGTCAGCCGCGGCGGGCGGGCTGCGTGGATGATACGCACTTGGCGCGGTTGGCGCGGAACTGTGACGGGAAGAGGACCGAGTTGGGCACGCGGCGCGTGAACAACACGAGCCCGACCGTGACCTGCGCACAACGGTTCGTGAGGACGGCCGCGCGGCAGCGGGTCGGCTGAGCGGCGCACCGCCAGCGGCAGCAGCCACAAGAGCCACACGTCACCGGCCTCAACGTCGTCCGCGTCGCCCAGGCTGTCGTCCGCGGTCTGGACGTAGCGCAGCGAGAACGAGAACGGGTATGTGCGTCTCCCAAAGTCAAGTAGGAGCGGGTGGCAGTCGCTGGGCCAACGCGTGAGCAGCTGCAAAGGCTCGCCGGCAGGAGGCGCACCTGCTGCCGCGCAGGCACGCCTGGTGGTCCGCGTGCACGCTCAGGTCGACCGAAAGGGGCACGGCAGCCACGCGGACGACCTCGACCGAGCTGTCGTCGCTGTGCCACCGTCAGTGCGTCACGCCCACGCGTGTGTGTTTGGCCCGCGCACCCGCCGCGCTTGGCGAAGAGCACCTCAAAATCGACGTGGTTGTAGATTATGTAGCGGTCGGACGCGTGCGTCTTTTGCGGCGCGCATCAGCCGAGACCAGGCGGCGACGGCGACGACGCGCCGCACCTTGTTGATCGCACCGACGGGCATGCCGCCCTGGTAGCAACCCGACGCGCGCTGCAGCTCGGGCGACGTGCGCGCGTCGTGTCTGCCGATGACGAACCTGTGCACGCAAGATGAGTACCTCGCCGCGCGTCGGATGTGTGATGGCGCACCGCGAGAGGCAGTAGCGGCTGTCGATGAGGCGGCGCAGCGTTATGAGGTCGCTCGGGCTGAACAGCAACTCGCACAGCTTGGAGAACGACACGTTGCGGTTGAACTGCAGCTGCGTGTTCACGCGCGATAAGCGTTGGACGCGGCCGACGCTTGCCGTCGACAGGCGCACCATGATCGGCAGCTGCACGAGCCGGCTGCCGGACAGTGCCTCGTCCAGCGCGGCGGCGGTGCGGTGCGGTGCGGCGTAGCACGGGCGCGCGAACGTGGGCGGCAGGCTGTCGCGCGGTGTCACATAGCGTGTGGCGCGAGGAAGCGCGGTGGGACGCACTAGGGATCCCACGTGTGCGTCGAGCGCAGCGAGTCGACCCAGACATCGAGCGCGGCCGCGTCGTCGAGCGTGCGCGCCGCGCTGTCGGTCGTCGACGGCAGCACGTTTTGGACGCTTCGTCCTGCGTCGCGGCCGAGTTTGTTGGGGCTACGTCGCGAGCTGAACGCGCGCACGCACCGGCCGCGAGCAGCAGCAACGTCAGGCACGCGAGCCACAGCAGCGAGCGCCGGCCGACCGACAGCAGCGACGGCCACGGGCGCGGCGCCGGGTCCGGCGGGGGCGGCGGCGGCTCGGGCGGCGGCGGCGTCGGCGAGTCCATGGCCGCGCGTCCCCTCAATGTGCTTCCCCTGCGTCACGGTGACCGTCAACAGCACCGGGGAGGCGCTGATCTGTTTGCAGTGCAACGCAGCATGGGCGCGAGCGCTTCATCGGAAGCCGTCGCGTCCGACCGCTCGGTCGAGGCCGGGACGGCGGCGGGGCTGTCGTCGGTCGTCGCCGATACGCACGGGAAGGACGTGCACGTGCTGCCGTTCACCGAGGAGCAGCTGCAGGAGTACGTCGACTGCACGTTCTTCTCGCGCAAGCAGGTCATCAAGTGTGTTGCCCGACAGACCGGGTCGTCGTTGTTGTCGTCGTCTGCTGACGGTAGGCCCGCGCCCGCGGCAGGGTCCACCGGCGCTTCTACCAGTACAGCAAGACCCGCCCGGAGCGGCTCACGCGCGACGAGTTCTTCTCCATGCCCGAGTTCAAGCACCACCCGCTGCGCGAGCGCATCGTCGAGGTGTTTTCGCAGTCGCTCGAGGGCGACCTGTACTTTGAGGACTTTCTCGACTTCCTCTCGGTCTTCAGCCTCAAGTCAAGCGTGGACGTGAAGGCGTCGTACGCGTTTCGGCTGTTTGGTGCGCCGGTCGCCGCCGCCGCCGCCGCGCGCACTTGCGCTCGCTCACGCGGGCGCCGCAGACGTCGACAACGACGGCTACCTGGGCGAGCAGGACCTGCGCCACGTCCTGTCGCTGCTCACGGGCACGAACCTGAGCGCGGCCGACACGGAATTTGTGCTCAGCAAGGTGCCGTGCGTGCAGCTATCTGCGCTTGGCTGATGCGGCGCTTCGCAAACCAGCTGTTTGAGGAGGGCGACCTCGATGGCGACCGCCAGATCTCGTACATCGAGTTTGAAAACATCCTCAAGAAGTCGAGCGACTTTGTGCGCCACTTCCGCATGTCCATCTTCTGACCACCACCACCCCATGCTCTGTCTGCTGTGCCAATGCTCTGCCGCCCCCAAACCTCACAACGACACCTGCAGGCACACGACCGTCTCGCCGACCGCGCGCTCGAAGCGGTTGTGCGGCGACAGTGGCACGTCGGCCGTCGCGAGGCGCTCGTTGGCTGCGGCGTGGCCGGGTTCAGGTCATGCGCGGCAGGCGATGGCGATAGCGCGCACCGAGCATGCGCCGGAAGTGCTCAAACGTGCGCTCCTGCCGCACGGTGCTGCAGATCAGCGCCGTGGCAGACGGGCGAGCGCGCAGCAGGCTTCCGAGCGCGCCCACGAGCTGCTCGGCCAGCCCTTCGTCGTAGACGAGGTCCGCGCCCAGCAGGACGTCGCTCGCCTGCCCGGCCAGTTCGTCGTCGTCGGCCCAGTCGAGCGGCTGCACGCGCACGCGCCCGGCTGGGATCTCGCCCAGCTCCTCGTCTGCTAAAGACAGCGTCAGCGCGCGCACGGCAGCAGCAGCAGCAGCAGCAGCGCGAAGCGACGCACTCAGCGCGACGTTGTGCCGGAGCAGCGCGAGCACGTCGCCGTGCACGTCCGTCAGGCACACGTCGGCCGCGCTACACGTCGCCGCCACGAGCCCGACCAGCCCGGCGCCGGCGCCCAGCTCGAGCACGCGGCGGCCGGCCACGAGCTCGCGCCGATCGAGCAGCACGTCGGCCAGCGCCAGCGCCGCGCCCCACACGGTCAGCCCCGTCGTGCCGCGCGAGATGAGCGCGGTCGACGTGCGCAGGCTTAGCCAGCGTCCGTCACCGACCGCGTACGAGCGGTGCGGCGCCGCCTTGCCGCCCGCGGCGGCGGGCTGGTTGCACGGCAGGCGATCGTACAGCGTCGGAAGGACCTCGACGTGGGCGCGCTCGAGCAGCTCGACCAGGCGCCGCAGCACACGGTGCAGAACGGCGGCGTCGGGCGGGCAGCGACGCACGCGCTTGTGGTCGAGCACGGCATCGATAAACGCCTGCTGCATCGCCTGGCCGCGCTCGTACGCCGCATCGTCGTCGCCGCTGGCCGCATCGACCTGCGCCTCCTGCGCCAACCATCAGCTGCCGCCGTGCGAGCAAGAGCGTGTGCGCGAGAGCGCGCACCAGCCAGCCCCACTCGCGCGCGCCCGGCGCCACGCCGAGCAGCAGCAGCCGCGCAATGTCCTCCAGCATGATGGTCAAGAGTCAAGACAACTGCACGCTTCACTGCGCCGACTGCGCCGACGAGAGGAACACGCGCGCGTTGTCGAAGAGCTTCTGCCACGGGCCGGCCTGCGCCTGGCCCTCGGCGCCGCCGTCGAGCGCCGCGCTCGGCCGGAGACTGGCCGGGAACCACGAGTTGGTGACCCAGCGCGCGACGCGCTCCGGGTGCGGCATCAGGATCGTCACGCGCCCGTCGCGCGAGCACACGCCCGCGATCGCCCCGGCCGAGCCGTTCGGGTTGGCCGGGTAGCGCATTGTGGCCTGGCCGTGGTTGTCGACGTAGCGAAGCACGACGCACCCGGCCGCCTCGAGCGCCGCCACGCGCGTCTCATCCGCCGTCGCGTCGGCCGTCCACTGCGCCCGGCCCTCGCCGTGCGCGATCGCGATCGGGAAGCGCGACCGCTCCATGCCGCGCAGGAGCACCGAGCGGTTGCTGCCCGCTGCCGCGCCGTCCTCGACCCGCACCAGGCCGAAGCGCGCCTCAAATTGCTCCGAGCGGTTGCGCACAAACTTGGGCCACAGGTCCGCGCCCGGGATGAGCTCCTTCAGGTTCGAAAGCATCTGGCAGCCATTGCACACGCCCAGGGTGAACGTGTCGGGCCGGGCGAAGAACGCCGCAAACTCGCCCCGGGCCTTGTCGTTGAACAGGATCGACTTGGCCCAGCCCTCGCCCGCGCCCAGCACGTCGCCGTACGAAAAGCCGCCACACGCCGCCAGCCCGCGGAACCCGTCAAGCCGCACACGGCCCGAGAGCACATCGGTCATGTGCACGTCGACCGCGTCGAAGCCCGCCGCGACGAACGCCGCCGCCATCTCCAGATGCCCGTTCACGCCCTCCTCGCGCAGCACGGCCACGCGTGCGGCCGAGCTGACGGGCACGGGCGCAGGCAGGTCGAACGTGAGCTCGTAGGCCATGCCCGGGTCGGACGCGTCACGCAGGGCCGCCAGCTCCTCGTGCGCGCACTCGGCGTTGTCGCGCAGCGCCTGCATCCGGCTCGACGTGTCGGCCCACGCCGCCAGCAGCTCAACCACGGCCTCGTCCAGCAGCACACCGCCGTCGCGCGCCGCCACCACTGTGAGCCGCGCGGGCGCGCGCCGCAGGGCCGCGTGCTCGTGCGCACCCTGCGGCAGGTTGGCCGCGGGCACGACGCCGATCGCGTGCGCGTGCTCGGCCAGGCCCGACGCGCGTACGGCCGCCCAGAACGCCTCGACGTGGTCCGGGTGCACCTGCACGACCACGCCGAGCTCCTCGGCAAACAGCAGCGGCAGAGCCAGCTCGTGCCGCGCCACGTCCAGCTCGAGCCGCACCGACGTCCGCGCCGCAAAGGCCATCTCGGCCACGGTCGTCAGCAGGCCGCCGTCTGAGCGGTCGTGGTAGGCGACGATATGGCCCGCGTGGGCCGCGGCGCGCACCACGGCCGCGAAGCTGAGCAGCGCCGCCGCGTCATCCATGTCCGGCACGGCGCCGTCGACCACGTGCTGGTAAGCCTGCGCAAGCGCCGAGCCGCCCAGCCGCGCCGGCGCCGCGCCGATGGCCACGTCTCGGTGCTGGCCCGACAGGTCAAACAGCACGAGCGGGCTGTCGTGCGTCGCGTGTGGGTGCAGCTGCGGCGTGAGCGTGCGGCGGACGTCGTCGACGACGGCAAAGGCCGAGACGACGAGCGAGAGCGGCGCGGTGACTTCGTGCGTCTGGCTCGCGCCGCCCTTGCCGCTGGCCCCGGGTGCCGCGTCGGCCGAGGTCCAACGCGTCTTCATCGACATCGAGTCCTTGCCCACGGGGATCGGGATGCCCAATTGCACGCACAGCTCGACCGAGACCGCGCGCACGGCCTCAAACAGCGCCAGGTCCTCGCCCGGATGGCCCGCCGAGACCATCCAGTTGGCCGAGAGCGCGACGTTGTGCAGCTTCGCGTCGACGTCGGCCGCGAGCAGGTTGGTCAGCGCCTCGCCCACGGCCATGCGCACGGACGCGGCCGCGTTGGCCAGCGCCAGCGGCGTGCGCTCGCCCATGGCCATCGCCTCGCCACGGTAGCTGCATGGGATGCTGTGAGCCCGCGCTCGCCGGACCAGCACGCGCGCACCTGCGGAAGGATGCCGTCGTGACGGCCACGTCGCTCACGGGCGTCTGCCACGGGCCAACCATCTGGTCGCGCGCGACCTGCCCGCCGACGGTGCGGTCACCGATGGTGATGAGGAAGTTCTTAGACGCGACGCTCGGCACCTGTACGCACGCGCACAGTGTGAGCCTCGCATAGCACCGCGCGAACCGGGCCACGCACGTGCAGCACGCGGTTGAACGCGTCCTTGAGGTCGAGGCCGCGCCACCACGACGCGTCGCCGACGACGAGAGACGGCGCGGCCGTGGCCACGCGGTGCATGCGCGGCGTCTTGCCAAACAGGACCGACATGGGTAGGTCGATCGGGTGCGGCTGGTCCGGGTGCAGGGCGTCGCGCAGCACGATCTGCGCGTCCGGCGTGACCTCGCCCACGACCGCGATCGGCGCCCGCTCGCGCTCGCACAGGCGCAGCAAGCCCTCGAGCGCGGTCGGCTGCACCGCGAGCACGTAGCGCTCCTGCATGCACGACACCGGCGTGTCAGTGGCTGGCGCAATCGTGTGCGCACGGCGTGCCTGTGCCTCGTTGCACCAGATCTCGAGCGGCGTCATGGCTGGGTCGTCGCTCGGAACGGCGCGCAGGTCAATCACCGCGCCGAGGTGGCCCACCGAGCCTGCAACCACGACGTCAGCGCTGCGCAGACCGCCGTCTGCCCGCCCACCCTCGACGATCTCCGGCAGCGCGTTCGACAGGCCGCCCGCGCCGACGTCGTGGATCGAGATGATCGGGTTGGCCTCGCCCTGCGCCCAGCACTGGTTGATGACCTGGCGCGGCCGCGGCGCGGCGTCAGGACAACGTTGCCGTGCGCGCACGCGGTGCCACTGCGCACCTCCTGGCAACGGCGCTGCATCTCGGCGTTGTCACGCTGCACCGAGGCAAAGTCGAGGTCGGCCGACGACGCGCCCGACGCCACCGACGACGCCGCGCCGCCGCCCAGGCCGATCAGCATCGCCGGGCCGCCCAGCACGAGGATCTTGTCGCCCGCGTGAAGGTCCTTCTTGAACGTGTGCATCTGGCGGATCGCGCCCAGGCCGCCCGCAATCATGATTGGCTTGTGGTACCCGCGCACTTCGGTCGCGCCGTTTGAGCGCGCCAGCGGCGTCGTGAGTGTGCGGAAGAAGCCGCAGATGTTGGGGCGGCCAAACTCGTTGTTGAACGCGGCCGCGCCGATGGGCGCCTCGAGCATAATGTCGAGCGCCGAGGCGATGCGGTTGGGCCGTCCGATCTCGTGCTGCGCCGCGTTTGTCAGAGAGCGCCACCCTTTCCGACGCGTCGCGCGCGCGCGCACCTCCCACGGCTGCGGGTAGCCCGGGATGTGCAGGTCCGACACGGCAAAGCCAACCAGGCCGGCCTTGGGTACGGCGCCGCGGCCGACGGCGCCCTCGTCGCGGATCTCGCCGCCCGAGCCCGTCGCCGCGCCCGGGTACGGCGAGACGGCTGTCGGGTGGTTGTGCGTCTCGACCTTGATGACGATGTCGGTCTGCTCGCGCACGTACGCGTACGAGCTCGCGCCGGGCTGGGCAAAGAGGCGCGGGACCTCGTGGCCGCGCAGGACCGCGCCGTTGTCGCTGTAGGCCGAGAGCACGCGGTTCGGGTGGCGCGCGTGCGTGACGCGGATCATGTCAAACAGCGACGCGTCCTCCTCCTTGCCCTTGACCGTCCAGTGCGCGCGGAAGACCTTGTGCCGGCAGTGCTCCGAGTTGACCTGGGCAAACATCATCAGCTCGACGTCGGTCGGGTCGCGGCCGAGGCTCTCGTAGGATGTCGCGAGGTAGTCGAGCTCGTCGCCCGACAGTGCGAGGCCCATGCGCGTGCTGACCTCGCCGAGCACCTTGCGGCGGTCGGCCGTGCCGAGGGCGATGGTGCGGACGGCGGGCGGCGCGGCGTCGGCCGCGGGCACGAGCGCGCGCAGGACCTCGGCGGGCAGCTCGTCGGCCACAAAGACCGACTGGGTCATACGGTCGTGCAGCAGTGGCGTGACGCGCTCGACCGGCACGGCCTCGCCCGCGCGGCAGACGAGCTCGTAGACGACGCCGCGCTCGAGCCGCTCGACGACGTCGCCGAGGCCGCACGCGCGCACGATGTCCGACGCCTTGGAGCTCCAGGGCGAGCGCGTACCCGGACGCGGGACGACGTGCACGCGCACGACAGCCGCGTCGCCGGCCACGTCGGCGGCCTGCTGCGGGGCGCGCGGCGGGCCGTACTGCAGTAGGCGGTCGAGCGTCGTCTGCTGCGCGGCCGAGAGCGCGCCGCGCAGCACGGCGAGGTGCACGAAGCGCCCCGTGACACGCAGCATGCCGCCGGCGCCAGCCGTGTGCAGCTGCGCGAGCAACGCGTCCTCGCGGCGCGGCGAGAGCGCCGCAGGGCCGACGAGGCGGGCCACGTGCATCGCGGCTTGCCTGTCACAGTTCAAAGGCCACGTGGACGCCGCCATGACGACCTCGCTCGGTGCGACGCGCGAGCTCTGCGACGTCGCTCGCTGTGGGCGGCTGACGCAGGGCGCGCGCGCGAGCAGCGCTGCTCTCGGTGTCGGACAAGACGGGGCTCGTCGAGCTCGGCCGCAAGCTGAGCGCGCTCGGCCTCGTGCTCGTCGCGAGCGGCGGCACCGCCACCAAGCTGCGCGAGGCCGGCGTCGCTGTCAAGTGCGCGCTGCGCGAACGACGTGCGCCGCCGTGGGCACTGCTGACGCGCGGCGCAGGGACGTCGCCGAGATCACGCAGGCGCCGGAGATGCTGGGCGGCCGCGTCAAGACGCTGCACCCGGCCGTGCACGGCGGTGCGCGCGCCCTGCACCCGCCGCACGCGACCGCTCACTTTGCCCTCGCGCCACAGGCATCCTCGCACGCGACATCCCGAGCGATCTCGCCGACATGGCCGCGCGCCACTACGACATGATCAGCGTCGTCGTGTGCAACCTCTACCCGTTCCAGAAGAAGGTCGCCGAGCCGAACGTGACGGTCGAGGCCGCGGTCGAGGAGGTCGACATCGGTGCGATCGCGCGCCGCGCCGGTCCCGCGGTGCTCACACGGCACGGGCACACGCAGGCGGCGTGACGCTGCTCCGCGCCGCGGCCAAGAACCACGCGCGTGTGACAATCCTGTGCGACCCGGCCGACTACGGCACGGTCGTCGCCGAGCTCGAGGCCTCGCCCGAGCGCAAGGTCTCGCTCGCGACGCGCCAGCAGCTCGCGCTCAAGGTACCGCGTGGCCAGCGAGCGCGCAGTGCGCTCACACAGCGCACCAGGCCTTCAACCACACGGCCGACTACGACACGGCCATCTCAGACTACTTCCGCAAGCAGTACGCGGGCGAGGGCCGGAGTCAGCTTAATCTGCGCTACGGCATGAACCCGCACCAGAAGCCCGCGCAGGTGTTTGTGACGCACGGCCAGCTGCCGTTCAAGGGTGCGTGCGGCGCAGTGCAGAGACAGTCGCACGCTGACTATTCGCGCGCGCAGTGCTCAACGGCTCGCCCGGCTACATCAACCTGCTGGACGCGCTCAACTCGTGGCAGCTCGTGAAGGTGCGCCCGTCGCGCGAGGCGCTCGCCAGGGCACCGTGCTCACGGCCGCGCGCAGGAGCTCACTGCGGCGACGGGCCTGGCCGCGGCCGCGTCGTTCAAGCACGTCAGCCCCGCGGGTACGGCCATCGCCGTGCCGCTGTCGGCCGTCGAGAAGGCCGTGTACATGGTCGACGACTTCAAGGTGCGCCACGCAGTTCTGTGCACTCGCTGTCTGACAAGGCGCGCGCGCGCAGGACGAGGACCTGTCGCCGGTCGCGACGGCGTACGCGCGCGCGCGGGGTGCGGACCGCATGTCGTCGTTCGGCGACTGGATCGCGCTGTCGGCCGAGTGCGACGTGAGCACGGCCAAGATCATCGCGCGCGAGGTCTCGGACGGCATCATCGCCCCGAGCTTCCAGAAGGAGGCGCTCGAGATCCTCGCGACCAAGAAGAACGGCAAGTACACGGTGCTGCAGGTGCGGAGCGGCGTGCGCACGGCGACGCCATCGTGCTCACACGCGGTGCAGATGGACCCGGCATACGAGCCGCCGGCGAGCGAGACGCGCGAGGTCTACGGCATCAAGATGCAGCAGCTGCGCAACAACCGCAAGATTGACGAGGCGCTCCTTGCCAACGTCGTGTCGAAGAACAAGGAGGTGTGGCGCCGCGCGCGCGTGCGCGCGCGACAGGGTGGGGAAGGGGGCCTGACGGAGCGCGGCCGCTGTGCAGCTGCCGGACGCGGCCAAGCGCGACCTGCTCGTGGCCACGATCGCGCTCAAGTTCACGCAGTCCAACTCGGTCTGCTTCGCCAAGAACGGCCAGGTGGTTGGCCTCGGCGCGGGCCAGCAGTCGCGCATCCACTGCACGCGCCTCGCTGGCGACAAGGCCGACAACTGGTGGCTGCGGCACCACCCGAAGGTGCTCGCGCTGCCGTTCAAGAAGGTGTGGGGGGGGGGGGGGGGGGGGTGGCAGGCAGCGTCGCTGGGCGGCATGCTCACGGCCCAGCGACAGGGGGTCAAGCGCGCCGACCGCTCCAACGCGATCGACCTGTACGTGACCGACCAGACCGGCGAGGGCGAGGAGCGCGCGGCGTGGGAGGCGTCGTTCGAGACGGTGCCGGCGCCGCTGACGGCGGCCGAGCGCAAGGAGTGGGCGGGCCAGCTGAGCGTGCGTGCGCGGCAGCCTGTGCCGGCCGACTGACGGCGGGACGCAGGGCGTGTGCGTGTCGAGCGACGCCTTCTTCCCGTTCCCGGACAATGTGCACCGCGCGCGCGCGAGCGGCGCCTCGTTTTTGCTCGCGCCGTCGGGCTCGGTCCAGGACAGCCTCGTGATCGCCACGGCTGACGCGTACGGCATGACCCTGGTCCACTCGGACCTGCGCCTGTTTCACCACTGAGCCGGCGCCTTGTTGTGTGTGTGTGTGTGTGTGTGGCCGAGGCGAAAAAGTACAGCCGCTCGCTCCCTTTCTCAGCCAGTCAGTCGTCGTCGTCGTCGTCCGGGATCTCGTCGATCGCGACCGACGCGCTCGGCCCGGCCTGTGATGCCATCGCGCCCTGGCTGATCTTGACGCGGCGCTCGAGCACCTTGTTGCGCTCGAGGCTGCGCAGGTCGACGGTGGCGCGGCAGCCCGTCTGCGGGCAGAGCACGGCGCCGCCGGTCGAGCGGATGTGCGCCTTGATCGCGTCCTCGCTGTAGCTGTGGTTGCAGTTGCGGCTGGCGCGTGCGCACGGTGCGCGTCTGTGTCAGGGGCATGGGAGGCGCCGCGCCACGCCACGCACTTGCGCATCGGCCGCTCGTACGGCTTCTGCGTGAGCGGGCAGATGAGCGACTCGCTTTGCGTGGCCACGACCATGTCGTCGTCGAGGTCGTCATCGGCCGCGGCGCTGCCGTCGTCCCACCGCAGGGGCTCGCGCGGGTGGTGCACCTGCCACACCTTCTCGCGGTAGCCACGGTATGCCTGGTTGCGGCGGTAGTCGGCGTCGGTGAACTGCGTCGCCTCGAGCTCGTCGAGCATGCGGCGCAGCTCGGCCGGTCCGGGCAGCTGGCGACAGGCACACGTCAGTGCACGGCGCACACGGCGAGCACACACGGCGCACCTTGCCCGACGTGCGCAGCACCTCGAGGTTCTTCAGCTGCGTCTTGGCGACGTGCGCCTGGCGGACGAGCGCGCGCGCCTGCTGGTCGAGCTTGGCGAGCGCGCCGTCGTCGTGCGCCATCTCGGCGTCCATCGCCGCGCTCACGCACAGGTCCAGCAGCGTCTGCACGCGGTCGCCGTAGCCGCTGAACTCGGGCGTGACCTGCTGCAGGTACAGCGCGACCTCGTCCGGCACGGCCGCCGGCGCGGCGCCACCCTCGCCGAAGTTTGTGCGGTTCCCGCGCATTGTAACTGCGGCTGAGGGTCTATGTACGTAGCGCGACGCGGATCCGGACCCACTGAGTTGCGAAGATCCGCTCGACTATTCGTGTAGTCAGTCCGTCAAACGGTCACCGGTGACGCTTCAACAAGCACACACGTCTCCCTTGCGCAGCTCAGTGGCCCTTCTTGACGCCGCCCGCCGCGCCTTTCCCGTTGCCGGCGGCGGCGGTGGCGCGCGCGCTGCGTCGCGTCTGCTGGTCCTGCGAGGGTTGTTGCGCTCGCGGGTGAGCACGATGCTGCTGCTGCTGCACGGCCCCGCCCGCCACGCACGTGCTCGGTCAGCGCCTGCGCCGCGCCGTACATCTGGATGACGCTGAGGACCTGCTTGCCGGCAAAGACGGGGAAGCTGAGCAGCGTGATGACCAGCAGCAGCGACACGGTCGGGAGCCCGTCGCCGAGCGCGACTGCCCGCGATGCGCGTGAGGCACGAGCGGACGCAGGGCAGGGCGCACGCACGCGTCGGGCCCTCAAAATGGTAGATCACGTAGAGCATGACGAAGAAGAGCTCGTTGCCGGCGCACATGAGGAACAGCACCAGGCGCGACTCGTAGTACAGGCGCAGGAACCAGTTGGTGTCGTCGCTGACCTTCTTGTGGCTGCTGCTCCCGCTCATGAGCGAGCTATCGGCGTGCGTGCAGTGGCGCTCAGATGGAGCCGCGCGCAACAGCGACGCAGTGCGCACCTGTACATGTGCATCCAGTGGCTCGAGATGTCGAGCGCGATCAGCAGCTGGAAGACGAGCGCGTAGGTCGGGTACAGGTTGGACAGGACGAGGATGAGGCACGCCGTCGCGCAGCTGGCAGGCGGGCGCCGTGTTTACGTGGGCTGCGCAGGGGGTGGCGCGGATCCGGCGCGCAACGCACGCACCGGTCCGTGACCATGTCGAGCACGGCGCCGAACACGGTCGCTGCAGCCGCGCGTCAGGCATGCGGCCTCACACGCGCGCGCTCGCGGTGGCACGCACACTGGTTGAAGTAGCGCGCGGCGTAGCCGTCCATCACGTCCAGGAACGCGCTGAGCATGTACATGCCCACGCACAGCGCCGGCTGGTGCACGTACGCAAACGCGCCCACGGCAAGCACGACGCGTGCGTAGCCTGCCCGCTCCGCGCGTCAGCCCGCGCGCGCGAGAGGGGGGGGG
>CALSCO010002454.1:0-11879 GCA_943704415.1 Parvularia atlantis | reverse complement strand
CTCTCTCTCTCTCTCTCTCTCTCTCTCTCTCTCTCTCTCTCTCTCTCTCTCTCTCTCTCTCTCTCTCTCTCTCTCTCTCTCTCTCGCGCCACTGAAGCAAATCAAGGGCACCGGCATCATGATCCGAGCGATCGACGAGCTGCTGGTGGAGGTGGCACGTTCGATTCGCGCCATGCGCGCCTACTTGGCGTGTGACAGCGTGCATGTGTGCAGGTGCCGTCTGTTCACACAGAAACGAAAGGAGAGAAGAAACGGCCGGCATGCCGCCGACTTGCCAAAAGGGGACGAGCGCAATTTGCTCCTGTCACGCTTCTCGACTGACCCCTTCGCACCCTCCTCGCTGCCGCTGCCGCAGCCGCCGTCGCAGCAGAGGGCGCCGGTCGCGCGTTCGGGAGAGCGAGCGAGAACAGCGCGCGGCAGAGGACTCGCCAAGGCGAAACGCGCCCGCGACACCGCGTCTCATGTCGTCGTTCCGGCAGAAGTTTGCGCTGTTTGTTGGGCGGCCGCGCAATCCCGGTGCGGCGCGGCGCGGCGCGGCGGCGACATGGCCCTCCCTCCGGCGTGGGCTCATCACGCCCGCGCGGCAGACGCGAACCAGCTTCGCACGGCGCTGCAGGACGAGTACAAGGAGTACGCCGAGGACAAGGCCGCGCACAGCAAGGTCACCGCCGCCGCGCTCAAGACCTCGCTCAAGGCGCTCAAGGCCGTCCAGAGCAGGTGCCGGCCGAGCGCACACGGCGAGCTGCGAGCCACGAGCCGCTCACTCGCGCGTCACGTGCACGCAGTCTCACGGATGTGCCCGAAAAGGCGCAGCGGATCGACGTGCACCTGACGGGGATGCCGCTGGGCGCGCCTGGCGAGGTCGTGCTCGGGCGCGCGCTGCTGCGCTGCAAGATCCTGCGCTCGCTGCACCTCGACGGGTGCGCGTGCTGCGCGTGCGCCGCATCGGGCTGAGGCGATCGTGCCGCGGCAGATGCGGCCTCACGCCAGAGTCACTCCAGGCGCTCGCGCCGCTCCTGACGCACCTCATGGCCACGCTCGAGACGCTCAACCTGTCCAACAACCCGATCCGTGCCGCCGGGCTGCGCACGCTCAGCCACGCGCTCGCGCTCAACCGGTCGGTGCAGGAGCTGATGTGCGTGGCGCTGCTAGTGCCAGTGCGCGCGCGTTTGTGCTGCTGATCGCGAGCCGCGACAGCCTCATCAACACGGAGATCGATGACGCCGGCGCCGAAGACCTCGCCAAGGTGCGCCCCCCCCCCCCCCCCCCCCCCCCCCCCCCCCCCCGCACGCGGCTTTGCTCACCGCGTGCGCGCACACACAGGCGCTCGAGACGACCAAGATCTCGCGCACCGTCGACCTGCGGCGCAACCCGCTGCTCACAGGCGCGTCGGCCGTGCGGCTGCTGCGCACGCTGCGCACGACCATCTTTGTCACGTCGGTCATGCTCGACGACGCGCTGCTCGCGGCCGACACGGCACTGCAGGACCAGTGGCTCGCCGTGTCGAAGCGCAACAAAGAGGTGCGCGTCGCAGCTGGCTCACATCCATCAACGCTGATCGCGCCTGTGCACCCAGGTCGCGGGCGTCCTCGAAGAGCTGCTGCTGCAGTCGTGCCAGCGCACGTTCAAGAGGCGCCTGGGCTCGTTCCGGCGCGCGATTAAGAGCCAGTCGTCCGTGGACGCCAACGGGCCAGTGTACAAGGTGCGTCCCACGCGTTGCCCCGCTCGCACCTCGTTCACCGACGCCGCGCCGCACACAGTGGGTCAGCAACCAGACGCTCGACCTCGCGACCACGCTCAGCAGGCGCTTCGACGCGGCCAGCACACTCGACGTCGGCCGGCGCCACGAGATGCAGGACATCGTGTGCATGAAGGGCTGCTTCCAGGACAACGAGCGGCGCGACTATTTCGCGCTGTTTGACGGGCACGGTGGCCGGTGCGCGTCACGCGCGTGTGTACGCCTCTTGCGTTTGGTGGCTCACGGCCGAGTGCAGCAAAGCGGCGAGCTACTGCGCCTCACGCATCCACCTGATCCTCGACGAGAGCCTGCACCCCGAGGCGGGCGTGCCGCGCGCCCCGCGCTCGCCGCTGTCGCCGCGCTCGCCCACGCCGATCGTGCCGACGGACGACCCCAGCCGCGCCCTCACCGACGCGTTCGAGATGTGCGCGCGCGAGATGCGGACATGGGCGACCGTGGTGCGTGCCGGCTTCTCTCGCAGTGCTGTGCGCGCTCACGGCCGCGCCCGTCGCAGACGGGCACCACCGCCGTTGCGCTGCTGCTCATCGGCGACCGGCGCTATATTGCGCACGTTGGCGACTCGCGCGCCGTGCTCGCGCAGAACGGCAAGGTCGCGTTCGCTACGCGCGACCACAAGGCGACCGATCCGGCCGAGAGCGAGCGCATCCTCAAGCTCGGCGGTGCGCTCCTGCTTGCCGTTGCAATGTCGCTCGCTGCACGCTGATCGACCGGCTCGGCAGGCGTGATCCAAAACGACCGCGTCGGCGGCCAGCTGTCGGTCACGCGCGCGCTCGGCGACTCAAACCTCGCGCCGTTTGTCATGCCCACGCCCGAGGTGGCCGTGCAGCCGATCAGCAAGGTACGGGCGCTGTGCCCGGTCACCCGGTCGCACGTCTCACGCGCGCGCAGGACGACGACTTTGTGGTGATGGCCTCGGACGGCGTATGGGACGTCATGTCGAACGAGGACGTGGTCTCGCTCGTGTGCGACTGCCTCGCTGCGTCGCGGCAAAAGTCGCCCTCGACCAGGTGCGCCACAAAGTGCGGCTGTCTTCCCATGCACTGACAGCCAGCCCAGCCACGCGCAAGTCGCTTGCGACCTCGTCGTGGCCGAGGCGCTCAAGCGCGGCAGCAACGACAACATCTCGGTCGTGATCGTGTGCTTTGACGAGCGGTGCGCTGCAGGCGGACACGCGCGCGTGCTAGGTGTGGGCCCTGACCGGGTGCGCACCGCAAGGCACGCACGCGCAACCAGCGCCCCGCCGCAGATGCGCCGCCGCACGAGCAGCTCATCGTCGACAGGCCGCCGCGCGCCGATCACGAAGAAGGACTCGGATATGAAGCCAGTGCGAGCTGCCTGCTCAGCGCTCGCTCTGCGCGCCCGCTGATGCGCACCGACGTCACAGATCAGCGAGCTCGACAGCGCCTTCATGGCATCCGACTCGGAGCTGGACGTGCGCCCGAGCCGGCTGCTCGACACAGACATCGCAGCCGGCGACGACCACGACCACGACGGCCCGAGCGGCGCGCGCTCCCGCATTGCCTCGAACCCGGCCAGCTCGTCGCTGCCCGAGAAGCAGCCGCCGCACACGCTCGCGCGGCTGCTCCAGGCGCGCATCAGCGGCTTCTTTGACGACGTCGATCTCGAGAACTACCGCGCGGTGCGCTCTTTGACCTCCCTGCGCTTTGGCCGCGTCGCTCACTGCCGTACGCAGATGGCCGAGTCGCTGCCCGACGGGCCCGCGTGATGCTCCGCGTCCAAGTCGCTTTAGTCACATTCACTGCACATGTACACTTGCGCCTCTCAGTCAATTCTACCACTCGACGCGCCACTCGCCGCAATGAAAGTTGCAGCTGGCGACGTTCCACCCGGCGCTACGCAGCCGCTGCGTGAGGCGCTCCGGGCGGGCAAGGTCAAGCGCCTCGGCCGCGATGATGGCGCCGGCGCGGTGCGGCGAGCGCGTGTGCAGCTCGATCGCAAGGTGGGCAGCAAAGACGGCCTGCACGAGCGTCCCTGCGTCGTCGCGCCCCTTGGCCAGCAGCACTGCGACGCCGCGCCCGTGCCGCGCGAGCCCAAGCAGGAACGGCGCCCCGTACAGGTTCGCGAGGCGGGTCATCTCGGCCGGCTCGGGCTCGGCGACGTCGGCCGCACGCGCACCGACGACGATAGCACGTCCTGCGCACGCACGGTCAGCGCGGCAGGCAGTCCTCGCGCGGCGTACGGCGGTAGATCAGCCGCTCGCGCTGCGCGACCTCGCCCGGCCTGAGCACGCGACCTGCGCGGAGCATCTCGGCGACAACGATCTCGACGCGCTGGCCGGGCATCGCGTGAGCTCCACGGGCGGCACCGCACCCGCACGTCGCGTGCACCTGCTCGTTGAACGTCTCCATGACCACGGCCTTGACGGCGCGGTAGTTGCAGACGACGTGCCCGGCCGTCGCCGCGACGTACACCGCCCAGACCCACGACGCGCCGGCCGATTCGAGCAGCGGCAGCAGCAGCAGCCCGACCACGAGCGCGACCAGGTTGACGGCGGTCTCCTGCGGCGCACAGCCCGTCAGCGCTGCAGCATCGAGCGCGCCGCGCGCAGCGCGCCGTGCGCGCACCTGCGAGCCGTCCTTGGCCGCGACATCGGCCGCGTTATTGCGCCGCGCCTGGTGCTGCGTCAGGGCGACGCGCGTCGCGCCGCCGGCGACGCCCACGACGGCTGCGAAGCGGCGATCAGCAGACGGCACGCCGCGCAGCCGTGTTCGGCGTCACGCACACTTGAGCAGGCTGCTCACGCACAGCACGGGAAGCAGCAGGCCGCGCGGCAGTCCCGGCGAGAGCAGGTCCAGCAGCAGCGCGCCGTCGTTGAGCACGTCGGCCACAAGCCGCCAGAAGCGCGGGTCGTTGTCGAGCGACGCGGCGCCGGCCCAGGCGAACGTGATGCGTCCTGTAGGTCGGTGCTGCTGATCAGACTGCGCCAGGTCCCCCGATCGGCGCGCACCGAGCATCCCGGCGCCGTCGCGCAGCGTCCACGTGAGGGCCGCGGCGAGGGGCGATGCCGCGTCGTCGCCCACGCCCACGCCCTGCAGCACCGCGCGCGTCGCCAGCTGGCCCACGACGGCGCTGCAGAACGCCTGCGCCGTGTCCCACGTCTGGTACGCGAGGTAGTCGCCCGACACGCTCTCCGGGTAGCCCGCGGGCAGGAACAGGTCCTGGCGCGCCCGATCAGCACGGCGGGGCGACGCGCACGACGCACCGCGAGCAGATGGCGCAGCGGCAGCGCCGCCGTCGCCGGCGCGACCTCGCGAAGCATGACACGACGCGCGCGTGTCACTTTTCGACCACGTGACTGAACGGCTAACTCAGAGCTCAGAACCGTCGGGAGCAGGCTCAAGAAGCGCTTCTCAGGCTCAAGAAACAACCCAAGCCTGAGTTCTGGCGGACTGACGACAAGCTGTTCGACCGCCTCGCCGACTCGGAGCGAGGATGGCCGACAGGATCGCTGGCACGTTCTTTAACCCTTCAGTTGGTGCTCTGCATTCAGTTTCGCCGATCAGGATCCTACGGCAGCCTTAGCACGCGGGCGGCGTCAGCTTCGTTCATTCCGCCAACTTGAACGCCCTCAGGTGTCGAGACAACGGCGCGCCTGACAACTCCGCCAGCTCGCGTGCCAGTGCGCCGCGCACGGTCAGCCTGTTTACATCATGCTCGCTGATCAATGCGCGCCGCGTGCAGTCGACTCGGAGCCGGCAAGCCGCTAGCGCGGTTCGGTCGCCGTGCAGTCGTGAGTGAATCATCATCCCTTTTGCTGTACAGTGCCCCGTGCTCAGTCGCTTGTCGCTGGCGATCACGGTGTCGCGGCGGGTGCGCGCGCCGACGCGTACAGTCCGGCGTACACGCCGCCGCGCGCCACGAGTTGATCGTGCGTGCCCTGCTCGACGATGCGCCCACCGCCACCCGGCCCGAGCACGCAGATGACGTCGGCGGTGCGGATCGTGCTGAGGCGGTGCGCGATCACCAGCACCGTGCGGCCCTGTGGGCGCATGCGCGCTGAGCACTGCAGCGCGCATGGGCAAGATAAGAGGCGTGCACACCTTCATCAGCCGGTCGAGTGCCTCCTGGACCAGCTTCTCCGAGTCGGCTGGACCGTGCAACGTCAAGCAACAGCACGTGCTGCGTGCGTGCGCCGCACCGTCCAGCGCGCTCGTGGCCTCGTCCAGTAGGAGAATGCGCGGGTTCTTGAGCAGCGCGCGGGCGATCGCAATACGTTGCCGTTGCCCGCCCGACAGTGTCACGCCGCGTTCGCCCACGAGCGTCTCGTAGCCCGCGGGGAAGGCGCGGATAAAGTCGTCGGCGTTGGCCAGCCGCGCCGCCTCGATGACCTCGGCATCGCTCGCGCCCGGGCGTCCGTAGCGGATGTTTTGCAGCACGCTCCCGCCAAAGAGCACGGGCTCCTGGTTGATGTAGCCGATGCTCGTGCGAAGCCAGCTGCTCCCGCGCGCATCAGCAGCGCACACGCCGCGCGGCACGCCACGCACGACGGGTCGAGCTCGCGCAGCGGCCGCCCGTCGAGCAGAATCTCGCCGCCGTCGGGCTCGTAGAAGCGCTCGAGCAGTGCCGCGATGGTCGACTTGCCGCCGCCCGACTGGCCCTGCGCACCGCTGGGTGAGCGCGGCCGTGGTGGTGGTGGTGGTGGTGGTGGTGGTGTGGGTGTTACGTGCGTACCACGAGCGCGACGATCTTGCCGCGCGGGATTACGAGGCTGAACGACTCGAGCACGACACGCTCGGGCCGGCACGGGTACGAGAAGCGCACGCCACGGAACTCGATGTCGCCTGCGCGTGGCTGTGAGCACGCACGACGCCGACGCGCTACTGCTCACCGCAGATCTCGAGCGGCGCAAGGCCACCACGCTTGGGCACGCGCGGCTGCAGGTCCATGTACTCGTACACGCGCACGCCCGCGCCGAGCGCCTTGGTCACGCTGCCGTAAAGCACGACGAGCGTTGCTGTGGCGCGGTCAGGACTGGGGAAAAAGACGGCACGGCACTGCAACGCACCGAGCGCGCGCTGCGTGTTCTGCGTCGACATGAGGTAGCTCATGAGCTTGGGCGCGTTCAGGAATCCGTTGCTGACGAGGTACCCGCCAAAGTACAGCACCGACACAAACATGCCCGAGAGCGCGAGCGTGTTGAGCCCTGCTCGTCGGCGCGTCAGCACCGCGTGGCGGGCAGTGCCGCATCTCGCGCGCACCCTGGAAGAGCCCGATGTGCAGCCCGAGAAACTTATACTGCGCGCTCGCCTCGCCGACCGCGTCGCCATAGCGCTCGCTCTCCACGTCCTCCATCGCAAACGCGCGCACGGTGCGGACGTTGCTGAGGCACTCGTTGGCGATCGCGGTGCTAGAAGCGTCTGCCACGCGCGGGCGTCAAGCCAGCAGCGGCACGGCGCAGCAGGCAAACGCACCGGCGTGCCGCGCCGACTCGGACAGGTGCCGCAGGTAGCGCCCGTAAAGCGAGCCGACGCCATAGAGCAGCGGCAACGTCGAGCACATGAAGATGGTCAGCGGCGGCGAGAGCATGTACAGCGAGGCGATGCCGCCGACGGTCTGCGTGAGCGCCTTGAGGCCCTACTCACGCGCGCGGTGAGCAGTGCAGCGGCTGCAGGTGTGCGGCGCACGCGACACCTGCGAGATGGTCGACTTGACCGACGACTTGAAGTTTTGCACGTCGGCCGTGAGCCGGTTGAGCAGGTCGCCGCTCTTGCGCTCGTCAAAGAAGCACACGTCCTGCTGCACAAACGAGCGGAAGAGGCGCGTGCTGGCGCACCACAGCGCGTCATGGACACGCCTCGATCCCGGGCAGCGCACGCACCGCAGGCGCTCGGCCAGGTTCTCGCCGACCTGCGAGACCATGGCGACGTAGGCGAACGTGAGCGCGCCTGCGGGCGCACGGCGGCCGTTAGCACCTCGGCTGCGCGCTGTGTGCCACGACAGCAGCACACCGTTTGCCGCAAAGAGGCCCGCGAGCTTGAGCGCAGCCGCGTTGATCTCGGCGTTGCTGACCATGCGCAGCGCCTGCACGAGCAAGCCGCCGGCTGCGGTCTCGGCCTTGTCCTGCGCGTGCCGCGATCAGCCAACGACGCGCCGCAGTCGCACAGCACCACGCACGACCGCTCGCCGCGATAGCTCCACCAGCACGTTGACGAGCTCGCCCGTCGCGGCCGGGATGGCGAGCGACACGGCCGCGGTCGCGACCGCCGTGCCGGCTGTGAGCAGCAGCAGCGGCCAGTCGGGCTGCAGCTCGCGCAGCAGCAGCGCCATCAGCTGCGCCGACGACGGCGCTGGCGGCACGGCGAGAGCGCGCGCGGCCGGCACAAGGCTCGCGCTGATCGCACGTGGCGGCGCGGCCGCATCGGCACGCAGCACGCGCTGTCGACGCCACGCGGCGGCGATCGGCGTCACGACGACGGCGCCCTTCGCGACGAGCACGGCCGAGCGTGCTGCGCAGCTGCCCACCCGCCGCGCGCGCATCGCCCGCGTGAGCGTCCCGCGCCACACAAAGCCGCCTCATCCACCTGAGCATCGTCCTTCACCGCCCGTGTGAACGGCAGCGCGTGAGCTCGTGAAATGTGTGCGACTGCGAAACATTTCCTCACGGCGCGCCGTAGGTTTCTGCGATGAAGGGTGCGCCTCTCTCTCGCGCCGCGTGCGCTGACGGCGGCGCGGTGCGCGCAGAGGGCGACGGGGCCAAGGCACGCGGCGCGGTGGCGCTCGGCGAGGTCACGCCCAACAACCTCGGGCAGCTCAAGCGGCTGCACACGGTCGTCTTCCCCGTGCACTACAACGACAAGTTCTACAAGGGCGTGCTGGAGGCGCCCGAGTACTCGCAGCTGGGTGCGCGACGTCGTGCGGACGGACGGGCGGACGGACGGCCTGACCGGTGCGCGATGCAGCGTACTTCAACGACTGCGCCGTCGGGGCCGTCTGCGCCAAGCGCGAGCCGCTCGAGGGCAAGGACGTCAAGGTGTACATCATGACGCTGGGCGTGCTCGCGCCGTACCGCCGGCTGGGCGTGGGCAGCGAGCTGCTCCAGCACATCATCGACCTGTGCGAGCGCGACGCGCACGTCAAGCTGCTGTACGTGCACATGCAGACCAACAACGACGAGGGGCGCAAGTTCTACGAGAGCAAGGGCTTCGCCGTCACGGCCACGATCGAGCGCTACTACAAGAACATTGAGCCCGCGGCCGCGCACGTGCTCTCTCGCGAGTTCCACAGATGATGTCTGTGAGGTGGCGGGCGCATGAGCGCGTTGTTGCGCGTTTTACAATGGCTCAGGAGGAGGTACAGGGAGGGTCCAGCGACGCGCGCAGATCTCGCGCAGCGTGGGCTGTTTCGGCGTGGCCACGACGCGCACGCGCGGCGTCACCGGCGACAGGCTGGCCACGAGCAGCTCGTTCTGCTGGCGCACGAGGCTCTGGTACGAGGGCGCGATCGCTGTGCTGCTCGTCGGCGTGCCCGTTGTGCTGCCGGCCCGCCAGTCGAGCGTCGGCATGGCCACAAACTCGCTTCGGTGGCCCACGCGCCGGTAGACGACCGGGACGAGTTGGCGCAGGTTCCTTGGGATCGTCTGCATGAGCAGCAGCCGCAGCGGGCGCGGGAAGAGGTGCAGCGGGAAGTCGCTGGCGCGCGTGACCAGCAGGCGCTCGTCCGGGCCAACGGCGCCCTTGACCAAGATCTCGACACTGCCAAACATCACCGGCTTGTCGGGCGCGAGCGGCTGCGCGTCAATCGTCGCGACCCGCCGCATGGCCCAGTGGGCCCGCGCGACCGGTCGGTGCGGCCTGAGCTGCTGCACGCTGACGACATTGGGGCCGGCGTCGAGCGTGAACCGCACAGACTGGTTGCTCGGCGGCTTTCGCAGCACTGCGACGTTCCCGCGTGAGCCCACGAGGCGCACGCAACGAGCTGCGACGGCGCACTCGAGAGGCAGTAGTTGCGCTGCTCCGGCGTCCAGTTCACCACGACCGACGGGCTGTTGAGCGTCCAGGCGACGAGGACCTTGAGCACGGTCTCGGCCTCGACGTCGAGCGCGTCGTCGGGCAGGAGGATGGTGGCGAACTGGTGCCAGCGGTCGACGGTGACGCAGCGGTCGAGCAGCGCCTGCGCGCGCGCCCGCAGGGCCACGCCATGCATGTCGCGCAGGTGAGCCATGAGGCGCAGCAGCTGGTCGACGACGGTGCTATTGCGGTCGAGGACGGCGGCGGCCTTGAGCTTGAGCGGGACGACGTTGGCGGCGTCGGCGTCGGCGAAGGAGACGCGCAGGCCGTGCTGCGCGGCCGTGGCGGCGAGGCGCGCGTCGGGGAAGGCGTCGAGGCCGAGGCGGATGACCGTGCCGCGGAGCAGCGCGGGCTTGACCGTGTCGGCGCCGCCGTGGACGAGCGCGCGCAGCCCGCCGAGGGCGCGGAGGCGCTCGGGGAGGTCGTGCAGCAGCAGCCGCGCGTCAAACTCGCTGGCGTCGCGCAGCACCGCGCCCGAGCGCCAGCGCCGGTAGCGCCGCATCTCGCCGAGGCGCTGCATCGTCACGTTGTCCTTGACGTGGAACGGGAGCACGCTCACGCGCAGCCCTGCGCCGTCGCCGACGTGAGCAGCAGCAGCAGCAGCAGCAGCAGCAGCAGCAGCAGCAGCAGCAGCAGCAGGATCACGACGGCGGCGCGCACCGTGGCCCGCGAGCACGCGCGCGACCTCGTCCGCCTCGGCGATGCAGCGGTGCTGGGCGCCGCGGCGCATGTGGCTGAGCACGGCCGCGCCGACGCGCCCCGGCGCGAAGTAGGTCGTGGCGAGGGCGGCGAGGCCGAGGGCCAGCGACGCGCGGCTCACGTCGACGCGGACGAGCACGCGCCACGCCCGGTGGTCCGGGAACGCGCCGAGGACGTGCGCGAGCTCGGCCGCGAACTGCTCGGGCGTGACGGGCTGCGCCATGCATCCTCCGGCCCACAACAGAATCTCACTCAGGAAGAGGAGGGGGGGAAGCGGCCCCGATCAGTGCCCGTGGGGCTGCTGCGCGCCGCTGCCGCCCTGTGCGCGCGCCGTGAGCGATCGGGAAGCGGATGGGCGCGCACGACGCACCCGGAACGACTGCGACGGCAGCGGGCGGATCGGCGCGACATAGCGCGTCTGCAGCCGCGGCCGTCGTGAGTGCGCACCGACGGGGAACACGAGGCGCGCGGCGCACCTCAAGCCGCGCCGAGTGCACGCCGACGATGTAGGCGAGCACGGCCGCGCCGGCAAAGGCCAGCGCCGTGTTGCGACGCCAGTGCGCGGGCTCGCACCACCATCCACCCGCGGGCGACCACACCCACGCGGGGTACGCGAAGCGCGGGCCGCCGCCCTGTGCGCGCCGCGCGCGTCAACGAGAGGCCCCAACGAGAGGCGGGCGGCGCGGCGGATGCGCCCACCATGCTGCCTGCCGCCTGATCGCGAATGCGGCGCACGCGCTGGTTGGCTCCACGTGGTCAAGCAGTTTCACCCTGGTGTTTCACCCGCGTCGGCGGCGGCTTAACTCCCTGCTTCGGATGTCGGTCAAGAGCGGCGTGAAGCGTGCGCCGCGCGCCGCGTGCCGCGGGTGTCGTCGTGCCGAGCGTGCTGAGCACAAACGTGCGGCGCGCAGCAACGGCCGAGCTGCAGACCCGCTTCGCGGCGATGCGCGGCGCCGACTGCGGGGTCCAGGCGCTGCGCGTGCAGATCGTCGACGGTGAGCGCGCCGCTCTCCGGCGTGGCTTGACGTGCGGCGGCGCAGACCAGCTGAAGGAGACGGGCGTGATCGAGGGCGCGCCGACCAAGGGCACGTTTGCGTTGACGCCGAGACGGGATCACGCTGAACCAGCGCGCACGGCCGCAGACATGTCGGTGCTCGCGCCGCTGGCGGACGGGTCCGCGGCGTGCTACTTCCTGCTGCGCGTGGCCGCGAGCAAGTGGCGCCTGGTGCAGTGGGTCCCCACGACGCTCGTCCGCGTCAAGGAGCGCATGGTCTACGCCTCCACCGCCTCGGCCGTCAAGGACTCGCTCGGCAACGAGTGCATCAGCGACGTCGTCAACGTGACCACGCGCGACGAGCTGGGCGCGGCCAAGGTGCGCGCGCGCGACGGGGGGG
>CALSCO010002453.1:0-41010 GCA_943704415.1 Parvularia atlantis | reverse complement strand
CCCCCGGGCGCGCGTCAGCGGCCAGGAGCACGCGCACACCTCGGTCCGCGCACCACGACCGCGCCCACTGCCGCGCCGAAAAACTTTTCAAGCTTGGCCACGTTGACCTCGGCGCCCGAGCGCGACGCCGTTGTCCCTGTCTTGACCTTGGCGCCGTTCTTACGAGTGTACTCTGCGTGCACGCGAGAGCTCAACGTCGGGCCGCCACGGCGCGAGTGCGTTTCGCACCGCGCATCTCGCTCAGCAGCTCGACAGTGTTCTGCACGACGTCGGTCGTGACGCGCCAGACGGTCTTGACGGCCTCGTCGATCCTGGCGTGCGCGCAGCGGTCGGCGGCGCAAATGGCACTGGGGCACACGGCGCGTGCGCACGCACATCGCCATGCCCTGCTCCTTGTTCCACGCGCCGCTCTCGACCGACGACGACGCGGCGTACGACACGGCCGAGAACAGATTGCCAATATGCTGGCGGTGGCCGACGTGAGCCCACGCAGCCGCAAGCGCACAGCCAGGACGCGCACCCTCCCCAGCCGCTTCTTGTTCTGCAGCAGCAGGCCGGCGCCGAGAAAGCCGTCGTCGATGGCCATGTGCTTGCGCACCTGCACATGCGCGTGCAGGTGCACGCTCAACACAGGCTGTGGCCGCGGTGACGGCCGCACGCACCCGGTCCGTGACCTCGAGCAGCTCGCCCCAGTCGCCCATCGCCTTGACGAGCGCGTCGAGCATCTTGGTGCGCCCCTCGGCCATCGCCGCCGTCAGCACCTCGAGGTCGTGTGACACGGCCAGCGCGATCTCGTCCAGGCGCTTCATCATCGCGTCAAAGTTGAGGTCTGCGCGCGCGCGCCCATCAGCCCTGCCACCGGGCGCAGACAGGCGCACCCGTTGAATCCTTGGCCGAGAGCACGCCAAAGAGGCCCGCGGCGAGCGTGTCGGAAAACTCGAGCCCGGTCTCGGCGCGCAGCGTCTCGGCCAGCTCGAGCGCGTCCTTGGCCTTCTGCCCGGTCACGACGATCTGCTTGGCTGCGCGGGGCTGCTGTCAGCAGGCGGCGCCCTGCGCGAGGCGGCCGCGCCGCGCACCGAGATACTCGTCGCCGAACCCGAACGACTTCTCCAGCTCGCGCGTGACGGCGAAGATGCGCGTCGTGTCGCCGCTGCCTACGGCGGCCTGGCCGTCGTCCGCTGTGGCAAAGTGCGCCATGAAGCGCGAGACGTCTGCGCGCGCGCACGGGCGTGTCAGCGGGGCGGTGATCTCCCAGGCACGGCGCCGATCAGGGGAGAGGGCGTGGCCGATCGCGGCGCACCGGCCGAGTCGCCCATCAGCGCCATCGCCTCGGACAGGAGCTCGAGCGTCTGCACGTCGGCGTCGAGCCCGGTCAGGTTAACGGTGTCGGCCGAGTCCTTGCGCGCGGTGCGGGCGCGCAGCATGAGCAGCGTCGGCGTGTCGACGCCGTCGGGCAGGGGCGTGGCCGGCGCGGTCGAGGCCGTGGACGAGGCGTGCGGCTGCGACGGCGAGTAGGGCGGGGGCAGGTCCGTGAACGAGGCCGCGGAGCTGTTGGCCGAGCCCGTGCTGAGCTTGCCGAGGTGCGGCAGGGTGGCGTGGTTGCCCGTGGCCATCTTGCGCTCGTCGCGCAGGTGCTCGAACTTGGCCTTTTTGAGAGTGAGCACGCGAACACGGTGCCGCAGCTCCTCGACCACGGCCGGGTCGGGCCGCGCCTTGGCCTCCTCGCGCCGCAGCGCGTCCTCGTCGGCCTCGAGGTACTCGCAAACGCCCTCGAGCGTGCGCTCTTTGGGCCGCACCAAGAACGACGGGTCGATGCGCACCGTCGCCATCTGCGCGCGGCCGCCGCAGTGTTTGTTGCGTTGCGTCGTTCGGCGGCAAACAGAAGAACGGCGGCGATGGGAACCGATCAGGCGCCGTTGGCACGCACACCGCACGGCCCGCGAGACCCGCCCACGCCCTCCTCCCCCACGTTGGCGCGCCGCCCCGTCCCGCCCGTCCGGCGGCCCCCCCTGTGCGCCCGCGCCCGCCCACACCGCCGCCGCGCTGTGAAACGACGCGGCGCTCCATGGCCATGTTGGCTTTCGCGTCACTGCAGCCACGCCACATTGCGCGCGCACATGGCCGACCTGGACGAGCCGGCGACGACGTCGGGCACCGCGACACCGCGCCGCGTGGGCACGCCGGGTGCGCGTGGGTCGTGCGCGTGGGTCGTGCGCGCTCTGACGTGTGCGCGCCCGCGCGTGTGCGCGACAGCCTCTGTGGTCGCCGACGACGACGTGACGGGCACGACCGCGAGCAGCATCAGCGCGCGCGACGACGCCGACGACGGCGCCGACGACGACGAGGGCGACGACGAGGACGACCTGCTCGACGCGGTCCTCGGCGTGGCTGGCGCCGGGCGCGCGCGCGCCCCGGGCGAGGCGGGCGACGACCTCGCTGTGGACCCACGCGAGCTGACGCGGCTCGAGGACCTCGGCCGCACGCTCACGGCGTACTACGTCGACTTCCTCACCGATATCGGTACGTCCGAGTCGTACCTGCTCGACGCCGAGGCCGTGCTCGCGCGCCTCGCGACCGACCCGCTCATGTGCGCGCCCGCGCTGCCTTTCGCTTCCTTGTCGCTGACGTGCACACGCGCAGGGACTGGGCCCGAGGCGGCCAGAGCCTGCACGTCGTCTTTGCGTTCGAGTCGCTGCTGTACCAGCTGATGCACCGCGGCGCGATTGTCAACATTGTCTTCTTTGACGCGTTCGAGCCCTTCTGGCTCGAGCTGCACCCGGCCCTCGCCGCCGCCCGCGCGCTGCTCATCCGCCACGCCCAGACCTGGCTCGCCGCCGGCGCGCTGCCCGCGGGCCTGCGCCGCCCCGGCGTGCACGTGATCCACAACACGGCGCCGCTCTGGCCCGCCGATGCCAACCGCGACTGGAGCAAGCTGCTCAGCACCGAGCGGCCCGCGCTCGTCCTGACCGACTACGCCTGGCCGCAGCGCGTGCTCGACAGCGGCCGCGTCGGCGGCGGCGTCCACGGCGAGGCCGTCGCGCACTACAACGCCCTTGCGCTCCTGTTCCTGCACAGCCTGCACCTGCGCCACATCGACCTGGTGATGATGGAGCGCATGGCCACGGCCGGCGCGGGCATGCGCGGCTTCTTCTGCCAGGTGCCCGAGCTCAAGTACCTGCGCGTCATCGACAACGTCGTCCAGACGGCCTACGCAGCCGCCCTCGCCAGCGCCCCGCCGGCGTCCCACGCCGCGGCCGCGCCCGTGCCCGCCGCCCTCGCCCTGCCCGAGCCCTTCGCCGGCAGCATCCAGGCGAACCTCAGCCTGCGCGCGCTCGTCGCGGGCCTTCTCGTGACCGAAAGCGACGCCAGCCTTGCTCAGGCAGACCGGCAGATCGTCGGCGACGCCTGGATCCTCGCGCTCGTGCTATCGCGGCACCTGCCGCTGGCGCACCGCGCCTTCCACCTCCCGCCGCAGGACGGGCCGCTCGCCGCGCACCCGGCTGCGCGTCTCCTCGACCGCGTGCTGCGCGCGGGCCAGCGCTACCTCGCCGCACACCTCACGTCGTCTGGCTGGCGCGCGGCCGCGACGCAAGCCGACATGGCCGACCTGTGGGACGGCCGCCTGCTTACGCTGAGCCTGCTGCTGGCCGTGTCGTCGCCCGGCGAGGACGCCGCGCTCGTCTTGCCTGCGACGGCCAAGAGCGAGCTGGCGCGGCTGCGCGCGGCCGTGGCCGCGGCCTTCCCGGCGTCGCTCGGCTGGCTTGCCACAGCCTGGACCGGTGAGGGCGCCGCCGCGCCGTGCTGCACGGCCGCGAGCTCCCCGCAGCTGAGCAGCGCGCTTCTGGGCGAGGTCGTCGGCCGCGCGGGTCAGCTGCACGCGCAGCACCTGCTCAACGACCGCCTCTTGCCGCGCACGGGCGCATACCTGCCCGAGATCCTGTCGGAGCAGCTGCTGCAGCGGCTGGCGCGCTTTGAGGCCGCGCCGAGCGACGTGGCCGTGCCTGCGCTCTTCCAGGACCGCCAGGACTGGTCGCTCAAGCGCTCTGTTGCGAAGGAGGACGACGGCTACTCACCAGAG
Source organism: Parvularia atlantis (assembly GCA_943704415.1). Lineage (NCBI taxonomy): Eukaryota > Rotosphaerida > Parvularia > Parvularia atlantis. The sequence goes on along the minus strand of CALSCO010002453.1, from coordinate 36,932 downwards.
CCCGAGGCCAACGCGATCGTGCTGAGCCGCCAGAAGCAGCTGCGCGAGAAGCAACGCGGCGCGCGCGGCTTCATCTTCCTGCGCGAGTCGATTTTTGCCGGCCTGCCCTTCCGCGAGCCCAAAAACATCACCGTGCTGGACGACCCGCAGGAGCGCGACAAGATCCGCCGTGACGCGCGCGGGGCCATCCACAAGGAGCAGGCCGCGGCCGGTGTGTGCCGCATTGCCTCGTGCGCGCGGGCTGACGCTGCACAACGCGCACGCAGCCAAGGAGGCCAACGGCAAGGGCCACGAGAGCGACGCCGGCGCGGCCGCCTCGTCCGCCAAGGGCAAGGACGCGACCAAGGGCAAGGAGTCGGCCAAGGGCGACGCCAAGGGCAAGGACGCCAAGACCGACGGCAAGGGCAAGGACGCCAAGGGCAAGGACACGAAGAAGCCCGAGAAGCCCGGGGCGGGCGGCGGCAAGAACGCGATGGGCAAGAAGGAGCAAATCCAGCAGAGCAACATCCAGCGCAAGGCCGACGAGGCGCACGCGGCGGCCAAGGCCAAGGTGGAGGACGTGCTGAAGAAGTACTCGAAGGGTGCGCCCCGCTCGCTCGCGCGATGCAGAGAGCGCGCGCTGATCGGCCGCGGGCGCACGCTCAGCCGACAAGAAGGAGGAGGGCTTGCGCCAGCTGCGCATCGCGGCCGAGAACTACGAGGGCGACCGCTTTGTCAAGGCCGCGATTGAGGTCCGCGTGGGCATGGTCAACTTGCTGATGAGGGACGTGCTCGCGCCGCCCGAGGCGACCGTGCGCCAGGGTGCGCGTCGGCCGCGATGCGCTGCGCGCATGATGTGACGCGCTGCGCTCGCAGCGTACCTGTACATCCAGGCGGTGCTGCGCCTCGTGCGGCAGGAGGAGTGGAGCCTGGAAGAGGTCACGGAGACGTCGCGCAAGGACACAATCGCGTCGCTCCTGACCGAGACCCAGCTCAAGGCACTTGAGGAGCACGCCAAGACGATCAAGCTGCGCGACCTCGCGCGCGCCGTGCGCTACCTGCACAAACTCGAGACGGTCGCGCCCAAGGGCGAGGACGACGTGCCGAGGTGTGCCGGGGGTGGCATCCAGCTGCATGCAGGTCTGACTGCGCGCCGGTGCACGCAGTGTCCTGTTCCAGCTGCGCAACGTGCCCGAGCACCTGCAGCGCGCCGTCGGCCGCGTGCCCGACCGCCGCGTGCCCTTCCGCCCGGACGACTGGCAGCGCAAGCTGCTGGACGTGGTCGACGCCGAGTACTCGGCGCTGCTGATCGCGCCGACATCGTCCGGCAAGACATTCATCGCGTACTACGCCATGGAGGTGCGCCGCACGGACAGCCAATCACGGGAGCGCTGACCGGCGCCCTCCGAATCAGTCCATCCTGCGCATGGACGACGACAGTGTCGTGGTCTACGTCGCGCCAACCAAGCCGCTGGCCAACCAGGTCTCGGCCGAGGTCGAGGCGCGCTTCAACAAGAGCACACGCGGCGCGCGCAAGACCGTCGGCCAGTTTGTGTCGACCTTCCGCGAGGACGAGGACGACTGCCAGGTGCTGGTGGTGCTGCCGCAGATGTTTGAGATCATGCTCATGGACGCCAAGTGCGTGCGGCGCTGTGCGCGGGCTGCGCGCACGTGGAGACAGCCGTTCTGACGCTCGTACTCGCGCGCGCATCGTCAGGTACGACAGCTTCGTCAAGCGCATCAAGTACGTCATCTTTGACGAGGTGCACTGCGTCGGCTCGGCCGGCGGCGAGCTGTGGGAGCAGCTGCTCATGATCATCCCGTGCCCGTTCCTCGCGCTCTCGGCGACACTGGGCAACGCCGGACACTTCCGCGGCTGGCTGGAGCAGCTCGAGGCGCAGCGCGACCGCCGCCTGGTGTGCATCGAGCACCATGAGCGCTTTAACGACCTGGCCTACTACTTTTTCAACGGCGGCGCGAGCGACAGCGCGAGCGACGCGGCCTCGGTCAGCACGGGTACGGGCGCGGGCGACGACGACGCGACGGGCGAGAACGCGACGCTGGTCAACATCAACGCCCTGGCGACTGTGGCGCTGCCGCAGCACGCAGGCGAGGGCACAAGCATGGCGGCGGGCGACGGCGAGTCGTCGCCGGCGGTCGCGACACCCGCGCCGGCCAAGGGTGGCTCGCTCATCCCGGAGGACGTGCGCCTGCTGCCGGAGCAGTGCGTGGAGCTGTACGAGGGCCTGAAGCGGGTCGTGCCCGATCTGGCCGCGCCGCTCGACCCGCGTACATTCTTCCCGCGGATCAACTCCGACTACACGTGGAACCTTTCGATGCGCGACGTGCGCGCGTACGAGCACGAGCTCAAGGCGACGATCGAGCAGGGGCTGGCCGAGCCGGCGCACCAGCTGTCGATGCGGCAGCTGCCGCTGAGCGTGCCGTCGTGGCTCAATAGCAACAAGGTCGTGCGCAAGCTCGAGCGCGACCTGGGCGAGCAGTCCGAGTTCGACTATCTGCACGAGCACCTGCTGCCGCTGATCGAGATTCTGCGCAAGAAGGACTGGCTGCCGGCAATCGCATTCCACTGGAACAGCGTCAGCTGCGAGCGCCTGGCCAAGGGCATCCTGCAGGAGCTCAAGCGGCGCAAGGCTGTCTATCTCGAGCGGCCCGAGTTTCGCGAGCGCATGGCGTCGGTCACGCGCGACCTGACCGAGACCAAGCACAAGCTCGAGCGCCTGGGCACGCTCGAGAAGGTACGCAACGGGACTGAGATCGACAAGCTGGGCGACGTCGAGAAGGACCTGCTTGAGCGACAGACGACGCTGCTGCGCAGTCAGGAGCAGCTCGAGCAGCGCGCGCACACCGCCAGCGCGTTCCTCATGAAGGGCCAGCCCTTCCCGACCGACGAGATGCTGCGCGACAAGCGGCACCTGACCTATCGCGGGTACAACCGCGACAACCCTCTACACGAGATGCTTAAGTACGGCATCGCCGTGTACCACGCCGGCCTGGGCAACAAGTACCGCCGCTGCGTCCAGCGCATGTTCCGCTACGGCCACTTGGCCTTCGTCATCTCGACCTCGACGCTCTCGCTCGGCATCAACATGCCGTGCAAGACCGTGATCATGGCCGGTGACGCGCCCTACCTCAACGGGCTCAACTTCCGCCAGATGTCGGGCCGCGCGGGCCGCCGCGGCTTTGACCTGCGCGGCAACGTCGTGTTCATGGGCGTGAGCCCGGGCAAGGTCATCCGCCTCCTGCGCTCCGAGCTGCCGACGCTGCGCTCAAACGTGCCCATGTCAGCCACGGTCGCCCTGCGCAGCGTGACCAAGCTCACGCGCCTGACCGACCCCACCGAGCGCCGCCACCTCGCCGGCGGCATCCGGCGCCTGCTCAACTGCAGCCCGTTCGCGCCGGGCCCCGCCGGCCAGGCCAGCGCGACCGGCGCCGAGCTCGGCGCGCAGCTGCAGCTCGCCCTCCGCCTCACGCTCGACCTCCTGCGCGAGGCGCGCATGCTCGACGCCGACGGCAACCCGACCGACCTCGCGACGATGGCGGCGCAGCTCAACTTCAACGCGCCGGCCAACTTTGCCCTGATTGAGCTGTTGGCGCAGGGCCACGCGCGCGCGCTCGTGGGCCAGCGCTGGCCGCGCGACGAGGACGCGGTGCTGGACGATCTGGTTGTGCTCTTCAGCCGCTTCACCCAGACCTTCCCGCTGCACTCGTACCACGCCCGCAACCCGCCCGCGCGCACGGGCGCGTACGGCCGCCCGCTCGCCGCGCCGGCCGTGGCGGACGCGGTCCCGCGCATGCAGGCCTACAGCGCGCACCTGCTGCAGTGCGCGACGGCCTACTGGCGCTGCTACGTCGAGGCGTACGCGGCCGAGCTCGGCGCGGACAACGAGCTGCCGCTCAGCCGCGGCGCTGCGCTGAGCCGCCCCGGCGCGGCGACGGTGGAGCTATTTGCCCGCGCGGCCCTGCCCGTGCGCATCCGCTCGGCGTTTGTGGCCCTCTCGGGGCGCGGCGACGACTTTGGCAGCGTGCAGGAGCTGTGCGCGACGCAGCGGCGCGGCCTGCACGTCGACCCGATGCTGATGCCGATCTTTGACACGTCGTCGGAGCAGGTGCGTGATGCTGCCCGCCTCGCACAAAGCGGGCGCGACTGACATAGACGCTGCACAGGACGCGCTCAACCCGTACCTCATCGACTTTTTCCGGGCCAAGCAGGCCGACATCCTGCCGCACGCGGACCACATCCGCCCCGAGGACGTGTTTGACGGCGACGACGTCTACCGTCTGTTGGAGCAGTTTCGCCTGACGGTGCAGATGCTCCAGAGCGCCCTGTGCAAGCGCGACAAGCTCGACGCGGCCGGCGTGCCCGTGACCGAGAACGTCCGGTTCAGCGTGCAGAAGCTCGCGAAAGAGTTTGACAAGCGCACGCGCGCCGCGATCAAGCTCGACTGAGGCCGGGGGTAGGGCGCGCCGCGGCGAGAGAGACATGTGGCCTGTGCGCAGCTGTGCAGTCTTCGGCTGCTTTTGTTTGCACACACACAGCTCACGGCCGCATGACGCCTGCAAGCAGCACCACGCGCGCGATCAGGTCGTCAATGCGGCGGTCGATGTGCGCCTTGAGCTCGGCGACCGCGCGCTGCATGTGCGCGTCGATGCGCCGGTCGAGGTTGTCGTCCCCTGTCGGTGCGGATGCGGGCGCGGGTGCGGATGCGGGCGCGGGTGCGGGCGCGGGTGCCTGCGCGAGTGCCGGTGCAGCGCGAAGGGCCGACGGGCCCATCATCGCCATCAGCGCCGGCATCAGCTGCAGCGCGGCCGCGGCCGACGCATCCGTCTGCGCCTGCTGCGCCTGCTCGACCTGGCTCATCAGCCGCGCCGCCCCGCCTGACAGCGGCGCGTCGCCCAGCAGCGCGCGCACGGAGGCCATCGGAGCGGCCGGTGCGGCCGCGCTCACGGGCGGCAGCCGCAGCACAAAGACCGTCGCGAGCACGCTCGCAGGCCCGCCTGCAAACTGCACGTCGTGAGCGAGGCGCGCATGGCACGCCCCGCACGCACCTTGAGCGTGACGGCGCTCGCTGCCGCACCGGGCCACGCCAGGTCGGCCGCGATCGCGTGCTCGTCGCCCTCGCCCGGCCGCCCCTTGGCCGTGAGCACGTAGCCCTGCTCGACGTACACCTCGACGTAGCGCCGGTTGCAGATCAGTGCCAGGTGCGCGCGCCCCTCGCCGCGCCCGCGCCCGGCCTCGAACGTGACAATCGGGCGCGCATCGGCCGGCGCATCGGCCGCCTGCCGCAGCTCAAACGCGCCGTGCAGCTCTGCGCGCGCCCGGTAAGGCGCGCAGAGTCATGGCAGTCACGCGCACCGCACCGTCACAGGGCTGGTCGGGCGCGCCGCCGGGTCGGTGCTGCGGCCACGGGGAAGCCGAGATCACTGTCCACATTCTCTCCTCAAGGTCACCCGCGATGTCGACCGATCTGCGCAGGCGGCTCCAGTCGTTCCGCGCGGACGAGGCAGACGAGCCGCCCGCAAAGCGGCGGCGCACTGCATCGCCCGCGCCCGAGCCGCCGCCGCCCGTCGGCTCCCCGAGCAAGGTCATCTTCTCGTTCGACGCGCGCCTGCCGCCGGACGAGCGCGCGCACACGCTCATCCTCGGCACGATGGCCTCGGTCGAGTCGCTCGCGCGGCACGTGGCGGCGGCGGCCAGCAGTGCGGGCTGTGCTGACGCACGCGCACGCAGGCAGCAGACGTACGGGCACCCGCACAACGCCTTCTGGCACATCGTCGGGCGCGTGCTGGGCTTTGAGCGCGCGATGACGCCGTACGAGACGCAGGTGCAGGCGCTGACGGGCCACGGCTACGCGCTGTGGGTGCGCGACGACGGCGGGTCGGCCTGGCCCCGCCTGACCGTGTGCACGTGCGCGCCGCTCCCGCAGGACGTGCTGCACTCGTGCGAGCGCAAGGGCTCACTCGACGGCAATATCCGCAACGAGCGGCCCAACGCGATCGCGGAGCTGCTCGCGCGCTGCCCAAGCATCAGCCGGGTGCGCCCGCGCGGCGGCCGCCTGCGCGCACGGTCTCACACCCGAGCGCAGATCTGTCTCAACGGCCAGGGCGCCGCGGGCTTCTTCCGCAAGCACTTTGTCGCGCTGCTGCGCGAGCATCGCTGGGTGCTCGCGAACGACACGGCGCGGCGCGTCTTTGGAGGGCGGGCGCGGACCGAGGCCGCGGCAGGCCACCCGGGCGAGCGCACGCTGCAGCTGCTGGTGCTGCCGTCGACGTCGCCGGCCCACGCGACCCTGCGCTTTGACGCCAAACTCGCGGCGTGGCGCGCAGACTGCTTTCGCCTGTAGGCCTATAATGACGATGACGCCTGACATGTACATCGGTGTACAGTAATTATGACGCACAGCCTGAGAGAGATGAGACCGGTGGCACCTTGCTCTCTGCCCGCCCGCCTTGCGCCCTGTGCCCGCGCCGCCGCCCCGCTGACGTTGCGCCGCACCCCCCGCGCGCGCACAGGCACCCGCCACGCGCACGGCCACCATGAACACGGCCGCCACGAGCACGACGTTGTCGCCGGCGGCCCAGGCCGCGTCGTTCAAAGCGCAGTCGGCGCTGCTTTTCATCGTCGGTGGCCTGGCCTTCACCGCCGTCGCCTCGGTCCTGTTCGGCATCCTCCTCATCGTCGACAGGAGCTTTGTCTTCTTCCTCGAGTTCATCATGCCCGTGATCTTCGCTGTCTGCGCCGTCGTGCTCTACCTGGCCCGCGCCCGGCTGGTGCGGGGCGAGAGTAACGCGAACCTCCTCGTCGCGAACAAGGCGCGCGCGGTGGGCCTGGCCCTGGCCGTCAGCGTCGTCCTGCCGGTGGCCGGGCTCATCTACTACTTCTTCGTCGGCAGAATCTACTATGCCGCGCTCGTCCTCGGAGGGGTGACCGTCATGGCGGCTGTGGCATGCTTCGTCGTCGTGCGCGAACTCAACCTGCCCGAGACGGCCCCGCTGGCCATGTACGCCGCGCAGATGCCCGGCTACGGCCAGCAGGCGCCCTACGGCTACGCCCCGGTTGGCACTGCGCCCGCCAACTACGGCAGCCAGCCCGGTGGCGGCTACGGCAACCAGCCCAGTGGCGTCCACGGCGGCGAATTCGGCTACGGCGCCGTAGCCGGCGCCGGCTACGGCTACGGCTACGGCCAGGGCGCGCCGGCCGCCGGTCCCATCCGCGACCCGACAGCCGCGTACAGCGACGCGCCCAACCCTGCCTATGCACCCACGGCGCCCACGGCGGTGTACATGCCGACGGCTCCGGCCGGCCAGTACGAGAAGCTGTGATCTCTCGCCCTGTGTGTGCCGGTGGGCGCGAGATGCGTGCAAAGATGACTTGAGACTTTGCGCGCACTGGCCTCGCATTCTTGCTATGGCAGCCTGATCGATGATGAGCTCTCGCGCCTCTCTCGTGCTCGTGCCACGCGCGCACGGTCGCTGTGGCCTGACCCGAGGGCGCAGCAGCAGCAGGAGGCGCTCCCGCAGGCCGCGGCCATGCTCATCCTGCCGCAGGCGTGCGACCTCACGCCGCTCTGGAGCGACGTCAAGTCGTCCAAGTGCGGCCGCGCCTCCCCCGCTGCACGCGCGTCCGCGCGCGCTCACGCGACCGCAGGTTCTTCGTGCTGCAGCGGTCCAAGGGCGAGGTCAAGAACAAGTTCCTGCGCGGCCTCGTGGGCACGATCCAAAACATGTACAACACCAAGTGCGCCGCGCGCCGCGAGCCGCGTGCCGTCCGGCTGCTAAGCAAGTGGCGCGCGCGCGCGTGCAGGCAGCTGCCCTTCCGCGTCGTCGCTAAGCCGCTCGCCAAGGGCGTCTGGTACCACGTCGCCGCGGCCGAGTCGCTCGAGGCGGTCGAGGTCGACTGGACGTGGCTTGAGGACAACGTGGTGCGCAGCGCAGCGGCCGGCCGGCTGCGCGGTGCGCACGGCGTGACGCGGCACGCGCGCACAGGCCAGCGTGCTGCAGGAGATCGACAACGAGGAGGACCGCGAGGAGTTCCTCCAGGTCAAAGTGCGCGGCATGGTCTCGACCAAGTGTACGTGTGGCGTGGTGTGCGCCTGAGGGGGCGAGCGTGCTCACTGTGCGCGCTCCTCAGCCGACACAGAGGCGCTGGACGCGGACGAGAAGACGCGTGCGGCCATCCGCGCGTTCGAGTCGACCTTCAAGCTGCCGACGAGCGAGCGGCTTGTGACGCGTGCGCGCGCCTGCCGGCCTGTGCGCCTGCGCCTGTTTGTGTGACTGGGCCGCACGCCCGGCAGACTTTGCGTGCGCGTTGTGGAAGAAGTTTGCGCACCAGGGCTGGTTGTATGTGTCCGAGAACTACCTTTGCTTCTACTCGTTCATGCTCGGCGCCGAGACCAAGCTGGTGATCGAGATCAAGGTGCGCCCCGGCGGGGCCGCGCGCCGCGGCCGGCTGAACGCGTTTGCGCGGCCGCAGGACATCAAGTCGCTCACGAAGGAGAAGGCCATGCGTGGCATGCTCCCGAGCGCCATCCGCATCGCCACGCTGGACGACCACGAGGTGCCGCGCGCAGACGTGCCAAGACGCGAGAACGCCCCTGACGCGTCGCCGCGCCGCAGTACTTCTTCATGAACTTCTTCCACCGCGACGAGGCGTACGCGGTGATCGAACAGCTGACGAACGAGGCCCTTGCGCGCCTGCTGTCGTCGGCACCGTCGGACATGATGGCGCCGGGCCTATCGATGTCGCAGTCGTTTGGTGAGGCCGCCCGAAGGCGCCACAGCGGCCGCCGGCTGATGTGCGCACGCAGCCGACGGACAACCTGGGTCCGCGCCGTCCGCCGGTGCCACCAACACTGGGGCCGCCGCTGCATCGGGCGCGCCGGCACCTGCCAGAGGCGTGCGGAAGGTGCGCGGCCATGCGCGCGACTGGGCGCGATCGCTCACAGCCCCGCGCTCAGCCGCAAGTCTCGCTCAAGGACAGCTTGACCGCGCAGCGGCGCAACGAGCGCTTCTTGTCGCTCTTCCGGCTGCCGCCATCGGAGACGGTACGACGCAAGTGCCCCGGGCGCGCGCGCGCGCTCTGACGCGGCCGGCAGGCCGACGTCGAGCTGCCTGTGCGCATCTTTATGAAGACGCTCGGCCACGCCGAGGGCACGCTGTTTCTGTCGCGCAACTTCCTGTGCTTCGCCGACAAGTCGCGCGTGACTATCGTCTGGGCGCTGACGGGCATCACCAAGCTGGTGAAGTTGTGCGGTGCCTGCTTGCCGCTGACCCCTGCTGACCCTGTTGGACCGCGCGTGCAAAGGTCAAGAACGCCAACAAAGTGTTTCAGAACGGCCTGACCGTGACGATGATCAACTGCCCGCACGAGCTCATGCTTGAGCCGCGCGCGCCCGAGGGCAAGGACCCGGGCATGATCGCGGGCACGGTACTCCCGAGCGTGATACTTGGCGGCAATCTGCCCAACCCGTTCATGAACCGCGACATGCTTGTGCGCGCACTCAAAGTGCGTCTGGCGCACGCCGTGCAGTCGCCGGCGAGACTGACACACCGGCTGCGGCAGCACGCGCTCATGGCCGCGCGCGAGGAGGAGGCGCAGCGCACGCGCACCGCGGCCGAGATCCCCGTGATCGACGTCAAGACGCTGCCGTTCGCGCCGGTCCGCAACCCGTCCTTGCCGCCGCTCCCGCACCCGCAGGCGGACGACATGATCCCGCCCGAGAACCTGGACCTGCTCACAGGCGATCTCACGGACGACTCGGCCGGCGACCTGGCCGCCGACGTAGAGCAGGCCCTGGCGCCGGCGCCCGCAGACGCCGAGCAGCAGGCGCCGACGCAGGCGGACGAGGCGGCTGTGCAGGCCCGCGGCTTTGCCCCGGCGAGTGTGCTGCAGTACGTGCCCGACGAGAAGCGCAAGGCGTTTGGCTTCAAGTACGGCTTTTTGCTCGAGGCGAACCGGTGCGTGCGCGTATCCGCTGCGGTGCTGTTCGCGGCTCACGCGCTGCCGATCCAGCGCACGCGAGCGCGAAAAGGAAAAGCAGTGGATGGGCCTGTTTGAGAAGCTCGGCTCGGGCATGGAGCTCGTGCGCGGGGTCAAGTTCCGCCGGCTGATTAAGGCGGGCGTGCCCAACCGGCTGCGCGGCGTCGTCTGGGAGTTTTGGTGCGTACTTGCGGGCGGGCGGGCAGGCGGCTGCTGGGTGGGACGTGCGTGGGGGCCGCGTGATTACGACTTCACAGCTGACAGGTAGGCTGACGGGTGGTGTGGCGTGCTGTCGCGCGCGCGCGGGGCCGTTCCCGTTGGCGCGCTGCGTGCGCGACGCGCGTTCTGCCCCCTGCTTTTGTGCGTGGCGCGCGCCCCGCCTGGCGCCTGGACGGTGATGGCTTGCTTCGCACACCATGCGAGCAGAACAGAGAGATGACGGCTCACTTCGCAACTGCCGACACTGTGGGCCGCGCGTGTGCTGTTGGGTGCTGACGGTGATGCGCATGCCAAGCTCCGGCGCGGCCTACGAGCGCAAGTTGCGGCCGCGCTACTACCAAGAGCTGCTGCGGTCCCACGCGGGCCAGGCGTCGATCGCGACCGAGGAGATCGAGAAGGACCTGTACCGCTCCCTGCCCGAGCATCCCGCATACCAGACAAGCGAGGGCATCGACACGCTCCGTCGCGTGCGTCGCGTGGCCCACGCACCGCTGCTGCCACAGGCTGACGCGCGATTGCGTGCAGGTTCTCACGGCGTACTCGTTCAAGAACCCCGAGCTGGGCTACTGCCAGGCGATGAATCTGATGACGTCGGTGCTGCTGCTGTTCCTGGACGAGGAGGCGGTACAAGATGCGCGGCTGGAGTCCTTGTGGTGCTGAGAGCAGCCGCAGGCGTTCTGGGTGCTGTCGTCCATCTGCGAGCGCATGCTGCCCGGCTACTACAGCACCAACATGGCACGCGACCGCGCGCGTCGCACCCGCGGGTGGGAGGGGCTGACGCGGGCCGACGCAACGCGCAGGTTGGCGCGGTCGTTGACCAGAAGGTCTTTGAGCGCCTCATCCACGAGAAGATGCCGCTGCTGGGCAAGTACCTTGCGGTACGCGGTGAATGGCCGGGCGACCGGCGCGCAGCTCACACACCGGCCACAGGAGAAGAACTTGCAGCTGTCGGTCGCGTTCCTACCGTGGTTCCTCACGCAGTACATCACCTCGATGCCGCTCGTCTGCGCGTGCCGTGTGCTCGATTGCTTCATGATGGACGGCGTGAAGGTGCTCTTCCAGGTCGGCCTGGGCATCCTCAAGACAAACGCCGAGGCCATCTTGGCTGTGACGGGTGTGCGCGCCCACTCGCTCGCTCCTGGACGCCAACACGCAACCGACCAGACGATGGCGAGCTGCTGACCGTGCTCAAGAACTACTTTGGCAGCCTACAGGCGATCTACGAGCAGTCGGCCGGTGCGGCCCGGCCGTGCTGCCGACGCGAGGATGCTCACGCTACGCGCGCAGCCCCGCCCAGCCCGCCGCCCGGCACGTCTGCTGGTGCCAGCGAGGGCCGCGAGGGGCGCGACGGCGAAGACGGCGCGGCCGCAGCTGCCGCGGTGGCGCCCTCCCTCACTCGCACCGAGTTCGACTCGCTGCTGCACACCGGTGCGCGCGCGCTGCCCGTGCCGCTGCGAGGGCGGTGGCTGATGCCCGTCAAGCGTACCGCGAGTTCGGCACGTTGTCGGAGGACCTGATCGTCGACTGGCGCAGCAACGCCAAGCTGGAGGTGCGGCCTCGGCTACTTCCGCTGCGTCTGCTCACGAGTGATGCGCGCCAGGTGGCACACTCGATTGGCGAGTTCAGCCGCAAGCTGCAGATCCGCGCGTGCGTGGACGGCGCGTGCGGACTGCGGCCGGGCGCTGACGCGCACCCCGCCGTCTGGCAGCATTGCCGAAAAGTCCAAGTTCTCGGAGGAGGAGCTCGCGGTGTTTTACCGGCGCTTCCACGGCGTGCGATTCTACGCGACGCAGCAACTGCGCAAGCGCCAGCAGGAGCTGCAGCGCACGGGCGAGAACCACGCCGAGCTCGAGCGGCTGATCCACCAGCAGCAGGCGTCGTCGCGGCTGGACATCGTCATGTTCTACAACCTGCTCTGCCGCATGACCTCGTGCGCGCGCATACACGCTAGCGCGAAGACGTGCGCGCGCTGACCGCGTGCCGCGCGGCAGATGGGCGTGCCTGGACGCGTCCAACATGCGCTTCGAAAACTCGCTGGACGAGCTGTACAAGAAGGCCGACAACGTCGCGCTGGGCACGGCCGGCCTGCGCTTTCTCAAGGACCTGTTCACGTTCTGCGACAGCGAGCGCCGGTTCAGGTGCGTGCGTGGCACGGCTCGCTTGCGCTGCGGGGCTGCTCATGCTCCGCGTCCGCGGCCAGCCTGTCGCTCGAGAACCTCGTGCTCGGGCTAGAGAAGCTGGCTAAAGGCGACCTCATGTTGCGCATGGACGCGTTCTTCCGCATCCATGACCCCGAGCAGACGGGCATGCTCACGCGCGAAAAGTGCGTCGTTTGCGCCCTGGCGCGGCTGGCTGCTGACGCCGTGCCGGCGCTGGCGTGCAGGGTGATCCAGCTGTCTGAGTCGCTGCTGTTCGTGTTCCGCAACGACGGCGAGACGCGCCAGGCCGTTTCGTTTGCGGCGGTGTCGCAATTCCTGCAGCTGAGCTTCCAGGTGCGCGCGGCACAGTGTCGCCGGGCTGCAGGTGGCTGATCTGCGCGCGTGGACGGAGATGCTCGACGCCAACAGCATCAACTTCAAGCTCAACGACGTCGTGGGCAAGCGCGACGACACGCAGTCGCCGCGCGGCTCCGTTAGCGGCGACAGCTCGGGCAAGCTCGTGAGCTTCTCGAGCAGCCTGTCACTCACCTCGCCGAACGTGCCCGAGCGGCCCTCGGCCGACGGCGGGCAGAGCGAGGAGACGACGCAGAGCCAGCCGCCACGGTCGCCCGTGCGCGCTGACGCGACCATGCCCCTGGCGGGCTTCCGCGCGGTCGTCCTCGCCGTGCCGTACCTGGAGGCGTTCTTCGACCAGCGCTTCCCGCTCACGTTTTACATTACGAAGGGTGCGCACCAGCCGGTCGCACGCGTGCGCACCAACACTTGCATGCGCTCTCGCGCAGACGCGGCGGCCAAGATGGACAACGCGTCAAGCCACCTCGAGAGCCTGGGCGAGGGCGAGGACGATCACGTGCCAAATGACTACCTCACGAGCGGCGCGGGCGCGCCCGTGCGTGGGCCTCGCCGGTCCATGCCTCGCGCACGCTGACCCTCCGCACAGGGCAAGGACGCGACCAGCTCGGCCAGCAGCAGCGCGGCGCGGCAGCGCATCGGCTCGGGCGACGCCGACTCGGCGCTGATCATGGACGTGCTCGAGGCGGACGACTTTGTCGAGGTCTCGCGGCCCGTGTCGACGTCCGTGATGAACCTGCTGATCGAGACAGACGACGCGCCCAAGCCGGACGCGCCCGCCACCAAGATGCCGAGCCAGACGTCGGATATCGCCGCGCTGCTGGAAGACGTCGACCGGCTGCTGCTCAACGCCGACGCCGACATGGACGAGCACGACGTGAGCAGCGACGCGCTGCTGGGTGCGGCGCGGTGACGGTCGTTGCATCGACGCTGACGGGCGCGCCGCGGCAGACGACATCCTCCTCGGCAAGAGCGACCCGCTCGACTCTGCCACGGTCGACACCGACGACGAGGACGTGGACGCGTTCCTGGAACGGCTCAAGAAGCGCGGCGTGTAAAGGGCGGCTTGCACACAAGTTCTACATGTACTCGGCCTGCGGCTTCAGTCGCTCAACCTGCTGGCGCAGCCACGCCGTGACCGCCGTGACGTTGTCGCCCGTCATGGCCGAGACGGGGATGACGGGCAGGGGCGTGCGGCTGCGGCGCGGGGCGCGCACGTCGTTTCGGTACGGCCGTCACGCGTGCGCAACGGACGCGGACGCACGTGCGCAGCTCGGCGAGGTTGCGCTCGGCGAGGCCGTCCGCGTTCAAGTCCGTCTTGTTGGCCACGACGACAGCGGGCTTCTGCGACAGCCCTAGAGCGTGCGTGTCACGGCACGGCACAGCACAGTGCGCGCTTTTGCATGTGCATGGCGCACCGGGCTTGAACTGCTCCAGCTCGTGCTGCAGCACGGCCAGGTCGTCCCAGGGATGTCGCCGCGCCGCCAGGAACGACTGCTCGCTGCCCATGTCCCAGTTGACATCGCGGCTGGTCGTGCGCGGCGCGGCGGACGCGGCCACCGGCGCGGCGTCCTCGTCGCGGTCGTCGCCGTCGATGAATCGCTGGCGGGCCGTCCGTCAGCCGAATGAGACGCGCGGTCCCCAGGCGACACACCTGCGGCCCGACGGCACCGCCGCTGATGTCGACCACAAACACAAGCACCGACGCGCGCTCAATGTGCCGCAGAAACTGGTGCCCGAGGCCGACGTCGCGGTGAGCGCCCTCGATCAGGCCGGGGATGTCGGCCATGGTGACCTGGTAAAAGTCGCGGTAGTCGATCGTGCCTGGCGGCGGCATGCGGCCCTGAGCCATGCTGCGGATGCAGCGCTAGCGGGGCGGCCGCGTACCGATGAACGGGTTGAGCGTCGTGAACGGGTACGGCGCGACGCGCGGGTGCGCGTTGGAGACCGCTCTCAGGAAGGTCGACTTGCCCGCGTTCGGCAGGCCGACGAGCCCCACGTCGGCCAGCGTCTTCAGCTCCAGTTTGACCTCAAGCGTCTCTCCGGGCTCACCGCGCGTGGCCTTGCGCGGCGCGCGGTTGGTCGACGTGGCAAAGGCCGGGTTGCCTGCGCCGCGCGTCAGCAGCCCCTCGCCTCTCGCCCTGGCCGGGCCGCACCCTGCCCGCCCTTGCCTCCGCGGCAGAGCACGACGCTGGCGCCGACACGGTCGAGGTCGACAAGAAACGTCCAGCCGTCGCCCGGGCGGGCGTCCTGCGCCACGGGCTGCTCGTCGGCGCTCTCGGCGTCGGAGGACGGCGGCGCGACGATCGGGCGCGTGTGGACGATGGTGCCTGGGCGAGTGCCGTCAGCACGGCTGCAGCTGACCGAACGCCCTGCGGCACGAGCGGCGCACCGACAGGCACCTGGATGAGCGCGTTGGTGCCGGCCTTGCCGTGCATCATGCGCCCCTTGCCGTGGTCGCCGCTGGCGGCGCGGTAGGCGCGGAGGATGCCGCCGAGCGTCGTGTGGTTGGCCACGGCCGTCACAACGACGTCGCCGCCCCGGCCGCCATCGCCGCCGTCGGGCCCGCCGCGGTCGATGTAGCGCTCGCGACGGAAGCTCGAGCATCCTGCGCATGCGCGCGCGCGCGCTCAGTTGCCGGTCTGCCGGTGCCACCTTCGAACCGTTGCCGCCCGCGCCCGCGACCGCACGTAGCGTCACGAGGTCGATGAACCGTCGCACCTGCGCGCGCGCCAGGGGAGGGCCGTAAGCGAGACGCGGGGCGCGCAGACGCGTGAGCCGCATGCGCACGCGGTATTTGCTTGTCAAGGCCTGCGCCATCCCGACGTACTTCAAACGACAGCGCGATGTCCAAGCGAGTGCGCGATGTCACAAAGGCAGCGCGTCCGTGACTGACCAGACCCGCGCGCACGGCGCTGTGCAGGCTGCGTCGCACGCCGACAGCTGGTACACGGGCGACGGTGCGCGCGCATGGCACGCGGGGGCGGAGCCTGGCTGACGCGGGCGCAGCCGGCCGCCTCGCGCAGCAGCTCAACGGCTGGCTCGAGCGCGTCGCGCCCGACGAGGTCGCGTACGACCAGCCGGCGCGGGCGATCATAGCGCCGTGCGCGGATATGCTGCACTCGGCGCGCGCGGTGACGATGCGTGGCGCAGGCACGCCGGGTACTCGTACAGCGGGCCGACGGCGGCGCACGCCTACAAGCATGTCGACGCGAGCCAGTGGTGCGCCACGTCAGCTGCGTGCGCATCGCAGGCGCACATCCGACGGCCGCGCCCGCAGCAAGCGCGTGTTCCTGCTCGGGCCGTCGCACCACCACTACCTGGCTGGGTGCGCACTGTCGCGCTGCGTCAGCTACGAGACGCCGTTTGGCAACCTCGTCATCGACAAGGACGGTGCGCCTCGGCGCCGCGCTCGCGATGCCTGCACTGACGCGCGCACACACCACCACGCAGCCGTGCAGGCGCTGCACGCGACGGGCGACTTTGAGTGGATGTCGCTCGACGTGGACGAGGCCGAGCACAGCATTGAGATGCACCTGCCGTACCTGTACCACGTCATGCGCAAGTGCGGCGCGTGCCCGCGCGAGCGTGTGCGTGCTGGCGTGCTGACACCCCCCGCCGGCCAGCCGCACCGAGCCGTACACCGTCGTTCCCATCCTCGTCGGCAGCCTGTCCAAGCAGGCCGAGGCCGACTACGGCCGGCTGCTGCAGCCGTACCTGGCCGACCCGGCCAACCTCTTCATCGTCTCATCCGACTTTTGCCACTGGGGCCGGTGCGCTGACGCGCCGCGCTGGCACGTCGCGCCGGCTCAGCGTGGCCTGTGCAGGCGCTTCTCGTACACGCACCACGACAAGGCGCACGGTGCGATCCACCAGTCGATTGAGGCGCTCGACCGCGAGGGCATGGCGGTGCGCCCTCACACACCGCGCTGCTGAGCCGGCGCGCTGACGGAGCCGTGGACAACACCGCCGCCGTGCGCAGCTGATCGAGCGGCTGGACGCGGACGGCTTCTATGAGTACCTCAAGGCGAAGCGCAACACGATCTGCGGCCGGCACCCGATCGCGGTGTTGCTGCGCGCCGTCGAGCACTGGCAGCGCGCCGACGGCGGCGTGCGCCCGGCGATCAAGTTCACGCACTACGCGCAGTCGAGCCGCGTGGTCGACGCGGGCGACAGCTCTGTGTCGTACGCCTCGGCGCTGTTGTACCTCGCAATGCGTTGACTTCACGGCGATGCGGCTGGTCATCATAGCACGTGCCGTTGACGGCCTGCCGCTCGTCGCGACGACCGAGGCGTCGCAGGTGCGCGCGGCACGGGGCGCACGGCGCGCGGGTGCGGGTGCGTCCCAACGCCGCGGCACACGCGCACGCGCGTGCACAGCAAGACGAGCAGAGCCTGGCCGACTTCCAGAAGCAGGCCAAGGCGCTGCTGCGGCGGCTCGCGCCCTCGGCCAACCCGCTGCCGACGCGCGCGACGATCCGCAGCGAGCCGCTGTGCTTCCAGTTGCGCCGCGCCGCACCGAGCCCGCCGCTGCCGTGCGCGGATCTGACGCGGCCGCCGCAGCTACATCGTCGAGGTCGGCGTGTGCTTCCTCGTCTTGTGCGACAAGACGTACCCGCGCGTGCGTGCCACGCGGACACCTGGCTGCTCGGTCGCTTAGTACGCCCGCCCGCACGCGCACGCGCACGCCCAGCTGCTCGCCTTCAGCTTCCTGACGGAGCTGCAGCGCGAGTTCTTCGACACGTACACGCACAGCGACGTGCAATCGGCCGTGCGCCCGTACGAGTTCCTCAAGTTTGGTGCGCGCCGCGCTGCGCCTCTCCGGCAGCGCGCACACGCCCTTCTTACGCCGCTCGGGCGGCGCAGAGCCCCTGCTAGAGAAGACGCGCAAGCGCTACCTCAACACCCGCACCCTGCGCACGTCGCACAACCTGGCCGAGCTGAGCGAGCGGCTGCAGGCGCTCAAGGTGCTCGGCATTCGCGAGGTCCTCGGCGCCGACTACAAGCCGCCGGCGGCGTCGTCATCGCTCGCTGCACCGGGCGGTGCGTGCAGGACGCGCGGCGTGGCACGCGCGGGCTGACGTGAGCAGCGCATGAGAACGGCATCGGCAGCGCAGACGTGCGCAGGCCGAGCGGGCCTGCGACGTGGACCGCGCGGCTGTACGCGGCGTTCTTTGCCGGCGTGACGCTGTTTGCGGCCGCGGTGGCGATCTGGCAGGACCTGGGCACGGCGCTGCACGACCACCCGCTCGCTGCGTCGCTCGCCGACATGGACGTGCGTCGGCTCGCGGCGGCTCGGTCGCACTGCGCGGGTCGGCTGACGCGCCCTATGTGGGGGGCAGGCCGCGCGCGAGGGTGAGGCGGACGGCGACTGGACGGCGATGGCGTCGGGCGTGCTCGGCCTCGTGCTCGTGGTGCAGGTGCGGCTGCGCGCACGTGCATGTGCACGTCTTGCTTCTACTCACTGCCCCCTGCCCCCAACGGTCGCGAGCAGACCGTGCTGATCGTGCGTGCAAGCGCCCGGTTACGGCCGCTCTCGCTGGCGACGGCGCTCGCGGCGCTGGCCATTGTCGGCGTGCGGCTCGCGTGCGGCGTGGTCGCGGGCGACTGGCTCGCCTTGGCCGTGGCGCAGTGCCCGTACATCGCTCTGGTGCTCGCAACGGCCGTCCACGAGCTGCGTGCGCTCAGCGGCGGCGGCGGCGAGGCGAGCAACTTGCACTCTGACTGACAACTAGAATGTACAGCACTTCCCCCCTGTCGCCTCGTGCCGCCATGACGACCGTTGCGGCTCTGCTGGTCGAGACGCTCGCCGCGTTCGAGGACAAGGAGACGGAGGAGACGTGGAGCCGCCTCAACGCGCTGCTGCGGCGCTGGGCCGAGGTGCGCATGCACGCGCCCTGCGTGGTCGGTGTGCCGAACGGGCCGCGGTGCACAGGTCTATGCGGCCGGCGAGGGCGACGCGTCCAGCCTGCTCGACGCCGCGGCCAAGCTGCACACGCCCGTGACGCAGTCGGTGCGCCGCCGCGGCCGCGCGCGGGACCCGGGCGCCCGTCTGACGGCGCCGTGTGCCGGCCGTGCAAGGCGCTCTCGCTGCGCTCGTCGCTCTCGGCCGCGGCCTGCGCCCTCGTCGCGGCGATGAGCGAGCGGCTCGGTGCGGCCGCGGCGCCGCAGATGGAGGCGCTGTGCCCGACGCTCGTCGAGCTGTGCGGGCGCTCCAACAAGCTGTTCAACCGCTACGCCGAGCAGGCGATGGAGACGGTGCTGGCCAAGGTGCGCCGCGCCGTGTGACCTGCCCGCATCGGTCGCTCACACGGACGGGCCGCGGCGCAGACCAAGCCGCTCGCCGTGGTTGAGCTGCTCAACGCCACGCTGCGCACGAGCAGAAGTGGCGCGCAGCGCATGTACTGCGCAAAGTTTGTCGAGTGCCTGCTGCGCGGGCTGGCCGCGGACGAGGACTTGCCCGAGGCCGCGGCCGAGGCCCTGGCCGAGGGCGTACTGCTGGTGCGGGCATCCGGTGCTGCGCCAGCGGCAGCAGCCCACGCGGGCGCAAAAACACAGAGCCTCCGCGACGGCGACGAGAAGGCGCGGCTGCACGGGCGCTCGGCCTTTGGCGTGCTGGAGACGCGGCTGCCGGAGCACGCCCAGCGGTGCGCCGGCCTGCGATGTTGTGCGCGCCGGCGGCTGATAACCCGCCGGGGGAGGGGGCTCAGCGTCTTTGCCGCGCTCGACGACAAGAGGCAGGTGCTGCTGCTCGCCGCGCTTAACGCAGCCAACGGCAAGCCAGCGGCCATGCCCGCAGCTGCAGCCGCTCCCACGCCCGCGGCACCAGCGCTGGCTGCGGCGAAGCACGTCGGCGGCAGCGGCAGCATGGGGCTACCTGCGCGCACGCGCGTTGCCCCGCCCGCGCCGCCGGCGCACCGTCTCGCGCCTAGCGAGACGGTCGCACCAGCGGCACGCGGGCCAGCACCGGTCGCAGCGGCGCCCGCACCTGCGCCTGTGCCGTCCACACCCGTGCACGCTGCGCCGGTCGTGAGCCTCTACGACGGCCTGACTGTGCCCTCGACGCCGTCGGGAGCGGGCAAGCCGAAGCGCGCACAGCTCGGCGCGGCCGTACGAGCCGTGCGTCCCGCCGCGCCAGCCGGCGCAGTCAGCAGTGGTGCGCGCTCGTTCATGTGCCCCTTCTGCCGCGCTGACCCCCCCGGGGCCGTGCAGCGGCGGCGCCGTCAGCACGCCGGATCAACCCCAACTTCTTCGCCGCCAGCCGCGACGTCATTGCTGTGACGATTGCTGCAGACCGCCGCACGGTTGAGGCGCTCGCAGACGGCGGGCCGGCAGACGGTGGGCCGGCAGACGGTGGACCGGCAGACGGTGGGCCGGCAGACGGTGGGCCGGCACCGCCAGCCGAGGAGACGGTCGAAGCCATGCCAGCAGCAGAAGCCGTGCCCGAGCAGCCCTCGAGCGAGCCGCTGGCCGAGCCCGTGCCGGCGAGCGACGACGGCGAGGCCAACGACAAGGAAAACAAGGCAGCGCCACCAGCGGCCGACGCGCCGAGCACGCCGTGCGCAGCAAAGCCCGAGGACGCCGGCGACATCTTCGAGGATGCGATCATCGTGAGCAAGGAGGACGCGGTCGCTGTGACCACCGACGCCGACGCCGAGGGGCTGCTGGCGGTGCGCGGTGGCGCGCGCATCGCATGTGGCGGCGGTGCTCAGCCGCGACGTGCCGTCAGGCGCTGACGCAGGGCAAGCTGGACGACCGAGTGGCGGCGAGCGAGCGGCTGCTGCAGCTCTACCACGTGCGTTTGCGCGCCTGTGAGCGCCAGGTCGTTGCTCACATGGCGTGCGCGCTTTCGCAGGCGCAGGGCAAGCAGGCGCTGGACGGGATGCGCGTGTGCTCGGAGGGCCTCGCGCCGTCGCTGCGCCTACCCCTGCTGCACCTGTGCGACCAGATCGAGAGCGGCCTGGGCGTGCTCGGCGAGGACGGCAACGACGAGGGGCTGTGAGGGGCCACTGTGCGTCCGATCCAGAGCAGAACAGAGTGGTTCGTGTGCCTTGAGACACCAGTGCTATCGCGCCACGACCGCGTCCAGCACTCGCCCGTGCGACTCGGCCAGCGTGGGTGCAGTCTTGCCGACGCCCGACGTGAGCAAGACGATGAGACGCTGCGCCTCACCGCGTGTCATGTCGGCCAGCTGCTCGTCCGTTTTGAAGCGCGTGACGCCGAGGCGCCGCAGGAACTTGAGCTGGCCGTCGCTCGCCGGCTGCTGGCGCCACGGCGCGCTGCGGAGGAGCGTGCTGCGCACGGCTGCGGCAACGCGGCGTGAGCAGGCAGCGCGTACCCGACAGCAGGCGCACGCAACCGCGCAGGTTGGCGGTGATGTACGTGTCGGCCGCGTGCAGGATCGACTCGAGTGAGTCGGCCGCGGCGGGTAGGCGCGTCGGCTGCGTGAGGACGCCGTTGCGCAGGCGCTGCCGCCGCGTGAGGCCGTACTTGCCCGTGTCCGCGTCGCGCTCGATGCGCAGCAGCACGCCCTGGTGCCCGGCGTCGAGGACGTACTCGTGCTCTGCGCGGAGCGTATAAGCACGCACCCACGCCAGCTGCAGTGCACACCGCTGAGGCGCACCCACGCGTAGTGCGAGTGCCGGATGTGCGGCAGCGCCCCCGCCGGTACGTCCGTGTGCGGCTCGGCCGTGCCAAACGGGTCCAGCTCGCGCACGGACGTCACGCGGCGCAGCGCCTCGGGCAGGCTCTTGGCCGAGGCCGCGAGGCCGGTCTGGCGCGCGGCGGCTCTCATAGTGTCGTACGTGGCCAGGACGTCCTCGCCGGCCATGGCAAACTCCGGGTCGAGGCCGAGCAGCGACGGGACGGTGATGAGCGTCTTGCCCGCAAAACTGTCGACCAGATCGAGCACGAGACAGTCCGTCTTGCCCGAGGCGAGGCGCAGGCCGCGCCCGAGCATCTGCTGAAAGAGCACGCTCGAGCGCGTGGGGCGGGCCATGACGACACAGTCGATCGTGGGGATGTCGGTGCCCTCGGTCAGCACGCCGCAGTTGACCAGCACGGGCAAGCTTCCCTCGCGAAAGCGCTGGAGCACATCCGCGCGGTCGTCGCGCGCCGTGTAGCCGTCGACCGAGTCGGCCGCCACGCCCGCCGCGCGAAAGGCGTCGACGAGCGCGCGGATGTGAGCAACGTCCACGGCAAAGACGAGCGTCGAGCGGCGCGTCCCGGCGAGCTCACGCCACATGTCGACGACGATGCGGTTGCGCGAGGGCGTGTTGATGGCTCGCGCAAGCTGGCTCAGCACAAAGTCGCGCTCGGGCGCGGCAGTGCGAGCGGTGGCGGTGCTCGATACGCGCACGCCGGAAAGGTCCACGCGCGTCGCGACCGACATGACCCGCAGCGGGCACAGCCAGCGCTCGCGCATCATGTCGAGCATGCTCCGGTGGAAGACCACGCGCTCAAAGACCGCGTCCAGCCCGACGCCGTCGAAGCGGCGCAGCGTGGCCGAGCAGCCCCAGAGCAGGAGCGGCGAGGCCGGGTCGCGCGCGCCAAAATGGTCGAGCGTGCGCAGGTACGACTGCGCCGTGGCGTGGTGCGCCTCATCCACGACGATGCACTTGAACAGGCGCGGGTCGTACTTGAGCACGCGGTCGGACCCGCCGCGGCCGAGCGTGGGCACGGAGGCGACGATGACGTCGGCCAGGGTTGATGCGCTGCGCCCGCCCTGCTCCACGTCCACCGCGAGGTCCGGGTGCGTCTGGTAGATGCGGGTGGCGGCCTGGTCGATCAGCTCCTCGCGGTGCGCGAGCACGAGCGTCTTGGTCGCGGTCGGCGCGGGCGGCGGGACGCGGCGCAGCAGGTGCGCGAAGACGGTCTGCGCGCCCGCCGATCGATCGATTGATTGGTCGGACGGGCGGTGCACACGCGCGCGCTGCCGCGCACCGTCTTGCCCGAGCCGACCGGCAGCGACACGAGCTGGCGCCGCACGCCTGCGCGCAGCTGCGAGAGACAGTGCTCGACGCACTCTGCCTGGTAGGGACGCAGCTGCGACATTGTGCATGTCCGCGAACTGTGACACGCCTTTGCATCTGGCGGCGCCTTCCTCGCTTCTCGCGTCTCACGCGCAGGGCCGCCTGACGCGCCCGCGCCCGCAGGATGCTGTCGCTCATCAAGACGACCCTCCCGCAGCAGTGCCCCGTCTGCCGCGAGGCGTTCCGCGACCCGCGTGAGCTGCCGTGCGGGCACACATTCTGCTTCCCGTGCGTGCAGGAGGTCGAGCGCTCAGCGCGGCGCACCGAGCGGCCCACGCACAACGTCTGCCCCGTCTGCCGCGCGCCCCTGCCCGAGGAGCTGCAGGCGCTGCCGCGCGGCAAGGTCGCGGCGCTGGCCGGCCGTGGCCAGTCGGAGCGGCCCGTCCTGGGCGTGTGCGTGCACCACCCGGAGCAGATCCTGATCGGTTGCTGCGAGCCGTGCCGCGCGGTCGTCTGCGAGCAGTGCCTGGCCCTGCCCGGCGCCAAGCACTGCGGGCACCAGCCCGTGATCGACACGGACGAGTTTGTGGCGCGGTACCCTGCCTCGACGTTGCTGCCGCTTGTCGCCGTGCTGCGCCGCCGGCTGGGCCCGATCGACGCGGCCATCGCCACGCTCGAGGCGATGACGAGCACGCTGCAGGCGCGCCTGTTCAAGCTCAACAACGAGATCACGCTGGCCTTCCACGACGCCGCGCTGCTGCGGCCAGACGTCGCGGCCGAGCTGGAGGCGCGCCGCAACGAGCTGATCGAGGCGGCCCGCGTGGGCATCGACGAGGACGCGAGGAGCGTGATGCAGCAGCTACGTGGGCTCAAGATTTCCAAGGACCAGGCCGGCACGGCCACGCGCCAGGTCGACAGCATGGTCCGCACCGACTACTCGCACACGCACCCGTACGACGAGATCCGCCTCTACACCCTCGTCTTTGACCGGATCAAGCAGGTCACGCCGCTCGAGCCCGACGTCAACGCGTGGAACCGCGACACGCTGCGCTTCCGCTTCCCCCCGGACGAGGCGGCCGTGCGTGCGACCGCTCCGGCGCAGCTCGGTGAGCTGTACCGCGAGGGCGCACCCGCGTCCGTGCCCGCGCCTGCGTCGCAGTGAGGGCGTGGTGTGTATGGGTGTGGGTACGTACACATTCTGCCAGCAGCAGTTGCGCCAGCAAGCGCTGATGGATAACGATGAGGTCTGTGCCGCTCGCCCAGATGGTCTGCTCGCTGAGTCGCGCGCGCCGGGCTGTGCGCAGGACGCGAGCCTGCACAGCCACGACCCGGACGAGATCTCGTTCCGCACGGACGCGGCGGGCGGCGCGGCCGGCGGCGGCGGCAAGGGCCTGCTGAGCAAGATGAAGAGCCTGCGTGCGCGGCCGGCCGACCGGGCCTCACCTCACGCGCTGCCCCGCTCACGCCCGTGCGCACGCGCTGCAGTGACGCGCCAGCCGTCGGCCGACGCGGCGGCGCCAGCTGCGGCGGCGCGCGCACCCGCGGGCGAGCTCGACGCCAACGCGGCCAAGATCCTCGAGGTGGCGAACGCGTTTGTTGACGGCGGCCAGGTGCGCTCGCGCGAGGCAAAGCCGGCCGGCCGGCTGACGCTCCGTGCGCAGCCGCTGCTCGTACCTGGGCGCGTGTTTGTGAAGGACGGCGTGCTGGTCAAGATCTGCCGCAAGGCCGCCAAGCGGCGCTACTTTGCGCTGTTCAGCGACATCCTCATCTACGGCACGGTCGTCGTCAGCCCGACCGAGGGCAAGAAGATGGTCTGCGCTAACCAGCACAAGCTCGACCTGCGCCAGCTCGTGGTCACGCCGCTGCAAGAGGGCGGTGCGCCGCGCGTGCCCGCTTGTCCTCCTGACGCCGCTCACACACGATGCCTCCAGACGTCAAGTACGGCTTTCAGCTCGGCACGCCAGCCAAGTCGTTCCTGGTCTTTGCGCGCTCGGCCGACGAACGCGACGCGTGGCTGGCCGCGCTCGGCGACCACGTCAACAAGGACATCAACACGAGTGCGTGCGCCTGCTCTGCTTCCCTTCGTCCTGCTGAGGCGCTACGCGTGCCGCAGACGTCGCGGCCGTCTGGCAGCCGGACCACACGGCCAACGCGTGCATGATCTGCGAGTTTGCGCGCTTCTCGACGTTCAACCGGCGGGTGCGCCTGCCGCGTCGGAGAGCACTCGCCACCCCTCACGCGCGCGCTGTGCCGCCAGCACCACTGCCGCAAGTGCGGCAAGCTCGTTTGCGGCTCGTGCTCGACACAGCGGCGCCCGCTCGTGCCCAACTCGAGCCTCGTGCGCGTCTGCGACAACTGCGCCGAGGACGGTGCGGTTCGCACGTGTGGCAGGCGGCCGGGCGGTGACGCGAGCGCCTGCGCAGCGCCTGTCGACGCCGTAACCCGCGCCCGCAAGCGCGAGCGCGCGCAGGAGCGTGCCAACTCGATGATCGCAGACGGTGCGCCCCGCGTCCCTCGCTTGTGTGTGCCGGGCTCACCGTGGCCGAGGCAGAGTACGGCGCCTCGTCCGACTCTGACGAGGGCGAGGGCGAGGAGGCGGCCGTGGGTGCGCGCGTGGCGTGGCGCGCGAGCTGTTGGGCGGCTGACGTGCTGCGGTGCGTGCGTGGGCTCAGCCAAGGACACGACGGGCGCGATGTCGTTTGGCGGCGGAGCGGACAACACCGCGGCCGATGACGCCAAGCCCACCGCGGCGTCATCGGCGCGCCGCCGGCGCCAATTCAAGAAGCCTGGCGAGGGCGACGGCGGCACCGGTGCCGAGGAGGCGCCCGTGGCCGAGCCGCCCGAGCTGCCGTCGAAGGACGACGTCGCGCCCGTTAACCCGCTCCTCGACAGCGAGCCGGCCGTCAGCAGCCCGCCGCCGGACGAGTCGGCAGCACCGGCGGCAGCAGGCAGCGAGTCGCCGGGCGGCGCAGACGGGGCCAAGGGCGGCGGTGGTCGCCGCCGTCACCAGTTCAAAAAGTGACCAGCGCTGGCGCATGTTGCATCTCACACGGCCCAAAAAAGGAAAGAAGAGCATCGTCACCTCCGGAGGCGGCCTGCGCGCTCCATCGACCCGTCGTGCAGCTCGTACGCCGGCGCGTACGTGCCGTTGGGCCGCCGCAGCGCCGGGTTCGGCTCAGTGTTGTGGACGGACCCGAGCGACGTGTACCTGCCACCGCGCGATGAGGGGACGGCGCGTGTGTGCACGCACGCAGGGCACACACCCACGATCGTAGAGCACGCAATACGGTACGGCGCGCTGCCGCAGGAAGCGCCAGAGCGCGGCGTAGCTCCAGTCGATGATCGGGTTGACGCGCATGAACGGCGGCCATCCGTTGTCAGTCGGCGAAAAGTGTTGCAGTTCGCCTGGGGCGATGCGCCTCAGGGGCAGCGTTCGCGGGTGGGGAGCACCGCGCGCACCGGCGTACGGATCCGTGCGCCGCGTGCCGACGAGGATGGCCTTGATTGTGTGGTGCTCGTCGAGGTAGCGCGTCAGGCCCTCGCGGATCTGCTTCTCGTCTATCCTCGTCAGCGCGAGGTTGTACCTGCCCGGCGCCGCGCGCTCAGGCGGGCCGTCGCCCTCCGGCGTGCCCTGCGCACCTGACGACGCTTGCGTCGATGAACTGCTCGACCTCTGCGAACGGGTCCGGCTGGAAGATGTACACGGTCTTGATCGGCCGCCCGCGGTACCGCTGCTGCCTGTGGCTGCACGACGCGCGCATCGACCTCCTGTCAGCCGCTGCCGCTGCTCGCACCGTCGACGCACGTGCTCGTCTCGCTCGCTGTGCCGTGCTGCTGCGCGTGCCAGCGCTCGAGCGCGATCGCATACAGCTCGAGCAGCGCCGTGCAGTCCTTGCCGCCGTTGAAGCTGATCGCGATGCTGTCCTCGCTTTCGCCCGGCGGCGGCGGCGCGTGAGCTATTCAGCGCGCAGGCACGCCCGCACCGCCCCTGCCGCACACCCGTAGCGCGCGAGCGCCTCGGCGCAGACCTCGAGGGCGACGCGCTCGTCATCATGGCCGGCCATGCCGCTTCTCGAACCTTCGACGGTTTCGGATCGCTGAACGCGCGTCCGTCCCGTGCGCCGTGCGCTGCTCGCGCGCCCTTGTGCCGCTGTGGCCGTTGCGCCGTGCGTGTGCTGTGCTGGCCGCGTGCAGCGCTGGCCCGCCACCCCCTTTTCGCACGTTGTGTGACAGCACGCGCGTGGTGCGGTGTGTGAAGGCTCGCACACGTGCCGAACGAGTGGGCCGTCTTGCGCGTTTGGGGGAGGCCGTGGACGCTGGCGGCAGCACAGCCGGGCCGCGCGGCTGCTGCTACTGCGGGGCGCGGTGGGGCGACGGGACGAAGCGGGAAGGTAGCGGGACCCGCGGCCGTTGACCGTTGGCGCACGGTAGCGCGACGGCGCCACCTGCTCTCCGTGCGCGCTCATTTTCCCCTGCGCGCGCCTGACCCGCCGTCGCCCGCGCGCGCGCACACAGGTCGAGCCATGTCCATGCCCGGCGAGGACGAGCACGTGCCCGTCCCGGTCACGGTGCGCGCTGAACCCGCGCGCATGCATCCCTTGCTCACGACGCATGTCGCCAGCCGAACGCGTACGCGCGCGACGAGAGGACGCTGCTGCACCTGTACCGCGGCTCGATGCAGGTGCCTGGGCGCCTGCTCGCCCGTGCGCGCGCCCACGCTGCCGCCGCAGCCGCGCTCCCTCAACACGTCCTTCGTCAAGAGCGACGCGTCGTCCACGGGCACCAACAGCCCTCACAACCGCAGCTTCGCCCTTGACGGGATCGACGAGCCGGACGCGCTGGACGGGCCGGGCCTGGGCAGCCCCGTGCGGCGGCTGGGGCCGAGGAACCTGCCGCTGGGCCAGGGCGAGCACGCGCTGGACGTGTCGCACCTGAGCAACGACTCGGCCGAGGTGCGTGCCGCGGCGCCGCGCTGGGCAGTCCTCACGCGCCCGCCACTCGCAGTTCTCCGTGCTCGAGACGCCGAAGAAAGAGCGCGTGGACCGTCTGTGTGAGGATAACAAGCGCATGGCGGAGGAGCTCGCGTCGGTGCGGGAGAACGGCGCTTGCGCGCATCGCTGTGCGTGACCGCTCTCGCGCAGCAACGCCGCGAGATCGCAGAGCTGGAGACACGGCTGAGGGCCAAGGAAGAAGAGTGCCACAAACTGAGCGACGACGCGGCAAACACTGAGGCGCGCCGCCCCGCCGCACCGGCTTCGGCGCGCCGAGCTGACGCTTTGCACGCGCGCACACAGAACACGTTCGCGGACGTGAAGAGGCAGCTGACTGCAAAGCTGTCCAAGCTTGAGAAGGAGACCGACAGGCTCAAGCGCGACTTGGATCAGGTGCGTGCGGCCGATGAGGGCGCGCACCGTGCTGGGCTGAAGCGCGCACGCGATAAGATGCACGCGCAGCACGACCAGATGAATAACGACCTCGAGCGGCAGCTGGCCGACGTCTCCGGCAGGCACAGCACGGCCGTGGCGCGGCGTGCGTTCTGCCTGCGTCGTGCCCCGCCGTCGCTAATCGCCGCGGCCGCCGCAGTCAAGGAGGCGGCGGAGCAGGTGCACGCGCTCGAGGCGCAGCTGCTGGCGAGCAACGACGAGCGGAGCGCGGACCAGGCCAAGAAGCTGCAGACGCGGCTGCAGCAGGCTGAAACGCAGCATAAGGCCGAAGTGCGCGTTGCCGATGCGGCGCTGCTGCGGCGCTCATGTCGAGCGCGTGCGCGCAGGTCGCGCGGCTGTCAGCTGAGCTCGAGGAGGTGAGAAAGCAGCTGGTCGAGGCCAGGACCAACCGGCGCAACATGGAGGCGACGATCGAGGGGCTGAATTTGAACGGTCCGGGCGGCCGTGCGCGTGCGACTTTTGATGAGGTGCTCACGCGCGCGCCGCAGTGCGCGAGCTCAACCAGGAACTGTCTGAGATCCGGACCAAGAACGACCAGCTTGTCGTGCGCAACGAGCGCTTCAAGGAACAGCACGAGCATCTGCAGTCCAAGGTCGACGCGCTTGGCGCTCGTGTGGCCGAGCTCGAGCGGGAGAACGAGGAGCTGCGCCGAAAGGGCGAGGCGGTGCGCGTGCTTGCAGCCGAATGCACGCACAGCAACGTGTGACCGTGCGCTCGCAGGCGATGCACGGCGACCGCAGCTTTGCCGACGCAAGCTTTGTGCTCGACCGCAGCTTTGACGAGGAGTACCGCCTGGGCGACAAAGTCTACCTGGAACTGGCCAGGGGCAAGGCCGAGCTGGAGGCCGAGATGCGCAAGCTGCAGGAGGAGCTGCGCAGGGGTGCGTGCATATTTGCAGGCCGCCGCGTCCCTGATCGCGTGCGCGTGCGCGTGCGCGTGCTTGCAGCCAAGAGCGACGTTGCGAACAACGAGCAGCAGCGCGAAGAGCTGAACGTGCGTCGCGCCCGGTGAGTTGCGGTGCAGCGGCTGACAGCGCGCGCTCTTCGCAGGAGAAGGTCAGGGAGAACACGCGCAAGCTGCAGGACGAGGAAGCGAAGCTGCAGGAGCTGCAGAGGGCGAGCGCGCTTGCGCAGGAGTGCGTTTCGTCTCGTCTGGCGTTGGTGCGCGCACGGCCTCACGCAGCACGACGCCAGCGAGAGCAGCCACCTGTTGAAGGAGCTGCGCAGGCAACTTGGCGACAGCAACAAGATCATCGAGGACCTGAGGCGGCAGCTCGGGTGCGGACCGCACGCACAACGAGGTGACGCCGGCTTACCCGTGCGCGCACAGGTCGCTGCACAGACACCTGGACGCATGGCAGAGGGAGCTCGGTAAGACGCGGCTGGAGAAGGACGGGATGCAGCGGCGGCTCGGCGAGGCGCAGCAGGATTGCAACGCCGTGCAGCAGCTGCTCGATGAGGTCCAGCGCGAGCGTGACTCCGCGCAGCAGGAGCGCGACGCCGTGAAACGTGCGTCTGCTGTTGCGTGCTCGGCAGGTCGGATGACACACGCGCGCGCCCGCGCAGAGCGGCTGGTGGAGGCTGAGAGCAAGGGGGCGCTGCTGAGCGTGTCGCCCGTGAAGGTGGCGCCGAGCAGCGGGCTGCTCAACACCGTGCTGCTGCTCGTGCTGCTGGTCGTGGTCGCGGTGCTGGCCACCCTCGGCACGTCCAGCCGGGTCCTGCAGGACGAGGTGCGCCCGCGCCTGCCTCTCTGCGAGGCCCGCTCACGTGTATCTGCGCAGGTCATTCGCTACAACCTGCTGCTCGCGCTCGGGCTACGCCTGCCCGTGCCGCCCATGTGAGACGATCAGCTCAGTTTGCGTGTCGCTATGCACCCGGTCGCGCGATTCTTCGACCAGACCAGCGCCACGTACGAGCGCGCCCGGCCGGGCTACCCGCCGGTCCGTGCCGAGTCCGCACAGAGCGGCCGGGCGTGCTGAGCTCGACGGCTGGTGTGTAGGAGGCTGTCGAGCACATCGTGCAGCGCATCGCGCACACACGCACCGGCGTGCCCGCCGTGCTCGACCTCGCCGCGGGCACGGGCAAGTTCACGCGGCTGCTGGCGGCGGCGCCCGGCGCGCGCGGCTGGCGCATCGAGGCGGTCGAGCCGTCGGCGCCGATGCGCGAGCAGTTCGCGCAGGCCGTGCCGGCGTCGGTGCGCGTGCTCGGCGGCACGGCCGACGCGATCGCGTTCGACGCGGGCACGTTTGACGCCGTGACGGTGGCGCAGGCGTTCCACTGGTGCGGCGCGCGTATCGCGCGCGTGTTGCGCGTTCGTGACGCGGGCCCCCCTCAGGTTTGCGAACGACGCCGCCGTGCGCGAGATGCACCGCGTGCTGTGCACCGACGGCCTGCTCGTGCTGCTCTGGAACCTCGAGGACGCGGCCGTACCGTGGATGGCGCGCGTGCGCGAGCTGTACGAGCGCCACGACGACAGCATCCCGCAGTACCGCCGCGGGCTATGGCGCGCCGCGCTCGAGCCGGCCAACGCCGGCGCCGCGCTCTTCGCGCTCGAGAAGCACGCCGCGTTCCGCTGGTCGACCCGGAGCACGCGCGCGACCGTCTGGGAGCGCATCTTCAGCAAGAGCTACATCACACGACTCGCGCCCGATGTCCAGGCCGAGCTGCACGCGCAGGTGGACGCGGTGCTGCGCGAGGTGCACGGCGACGACGCTGACGAGATCGACGCGCCCTTCGTTACCGACGTCTTCGTCTACGTCCGTCGCGACCTGCCCGCCGCGCCGTGAGCGGCCCCTCACGCGTTTAGCTCGTCGTACAGCAGAGCAAAGGCAACATAAAGGCTGAACAAGCTCGTCGCCCGTCACTCCTCCTCCTCGGAGCTGTGCACCTGCACGCGCGCGCGCGACCAGATCAGCGCCCGCAGTCAGCCTCGACGCACACGCGCACCGTCTCCGACTCGGTGCTCTGGCGCGTGAGCAGGGCGTTGAAGTTGTCGGTCATGCCGGCGCTGAACGAGTGCGCGCCCGCGTGCAGCGCGTTCATCCACGTCTTCATGTCCTCGTAGTTGGACGCCTGGAAGTAGTAGCTGCGCGGCGGACAACGTGGCCCCGTGAGCCACGCTGCGTCACGAGCGCCGCGGCACGCACGTCCGCGCCGACACGTGCTGCAGCTTGAACGCAAATTTGCGCCGGATCTCGCCCGCGATCCACAGGTTGTACGACGGCAGCATGATCGCGCCTTTGGCCTTCGAGCCCTTTGGCCTGCGCGCGCGCGCCCACGCGGCGGGTCAAAGGTCACGCGCAGCAGCGACGACCAGCACGCACTGCTTGAAGTAGTACAGCACGCAGCCCTGCACAGAGTGCGCGTGCATGAGTGCACGAAGCGACGGGCAGACACCAGCGCACCTGCAGAACCATCCAGCGCTTCTTCCAGTTCTTGTGCTGCCCGCCCTGCTTCATGAGCCATCCGGCGTGCGTCGGCATCTTGAGGTCCTCGGCCGTGAGGTTGGGCGCGGGCAGCTCGAGCTGCGTGCGCGCGCGCGCTCGTCAGCCGCCGCGCAATAGCTATGCACTCGCCCACCTTGGCTGCGTTCACGTTGGCAGGACCGGGCGCGTTCTTCTTCTTAGTCACGGTCGTCATCTTCTTGCTCGCTGGCAAGACAGCCGTGCTGACGTCGTCTTGCGCCTGCTCCTGCAACTTCGTGAGCACCTGCTGCAGCTCGGCGCGCTGCACGCGGGGCAGTCAGCCTCCTCCACGGGCGCGTTGTGCCACAAAGGCGCGCCTTGGCAGGGTCGACGGGCTTCTTCGCGAACGAGGCGTGCCTGCGTGACTCGCCGCCCTTGCGGCTGCGATGCGCGCTTGCTCAGCTGCACGACGGCACAACAACATGCACGCGCGCACCTTGACGCGGTCGACGTCGCAGAGCCACGGCGGCCGAACGGTGCCGATGGCGCGTTGCTCTCAGAGCCCTCGCCTGTGCGCCGGCTGGCATGAGGTGCCACGGCCAGCAGGCATGCAGACGGGACACACGCTCGTGTGTGCTGCCCGAGTCGGCTGCGTTCTCGATGATCGACTCGCCATCCGAGCAGTACCCGTCCTCATCTTTGGGCGGCGCGCTGCCCGGCGCGCTCGTCTGTGGCAGTGCCGGCCGGAACAGCTTGGCCACCGACGCGAGAAACCTGCGTGCGGGTGTGAGCAGCCGCACTAGCCAGACTAGCCCGCGCGCGACGTACTTGACGCGCTCGCCTACGAGCTTCAGACCGAGCTCCTTCAGCGAGTCAAGCTCGAGGCTGCGCAGAGCCTCGCCATCAATCTGGTTGTCGAGGAAGGCCTGGACGTGTGCGGCCAGCCTGCGATCGCCCTTGAGCTGCGTTGAGCCGTAGACGGAGGCCGCGCACCCCTGCTCGTGCAGCCATCGCCCGACGTCCTGCACGGTCCACTGCGTGGCCGTAGCGGCGCTCGGCAGCGGCAGCGAGGCGACGGACGCGGCGGTGATCATCGGCTCGGCTGCAGACGGTGCGATAACGACGGACCGGCGCACGCTCGCGGTCGCGGCAGGGGCCGCGGCAGGGGCCGCTGCCGGCGCGTCCGCTGCTGCGTCGGGGTCCTGGACCGTCGCTTGCAGGTCGGGAGCAGCAAATCCAAGCTCGCGGCGCAGGATGGGGATCATGTGCAGCAGCTGCGCGCACGCGTGAGCAGCGAGACGGCCACGCGCCGTCACCTTCTTGCGGTTGCCAAGCGTCACGCCCATGTCCTTGAGGTCGCTGTCGTTCAACAGCAGGAACGCGTCAATGTCAATGTCATTTTCCTTGAAGATCTGCAGCACGGCGGTGAGCGTGGGCCAAGCGTGCCGGCCCCAGCCGCGCAGCGCACCACGGCCAAGTGCATCATCTGCAGCCGCTGCAGCACCACGCCGAGCTCGCTGTCCGGGTCGATCATGCTCGGCTCGAACCGCCGCTTGGCCTCCTCCTCGCGCGTTACGACGCTGTCCTCTGCGAGCAAAGTCAGGCTGCTGGTTCCTCCACGCACACCCGACGCACCGTCACCGGCGCCGGCGTCGGAAAAGTCCCAGAGCGACGCGGGCCGCGACGCTGCGCGCGCTGCTCAGGCACCGGGGGGGGGGGGGGGGGGGGAGCAGCGGGCCATTGCGAGCTCTGCGCACCCTGCAGCTCCTTGATCTCCTGATCGATGGCCATCGACATGCGGCTCAGGCGTTGTTGGGCCGCCTCGAGCTGCTCGTGCTGCAGGATGAGCTCGACCAGCGACGTCTTGTCAGGCGTCTGCGCGTGCGTGCGAGGAATCAGCGCATGACGGCCCGCACGCGCGCGGCGTTGTGCCGCACCGTCAGGAACGGGTGCGTCAGCAGCGCGCTCGCGGGCGGGCGCTTGGCCGGGTCCTTGGCGAGGCATGTCGCGACGAAACTCTGCAATCGGGTGGTCAGCTTACACGCGCACACGAAACGCGCGGCCGCACCTTGAACTCGTCCGAGAACGCGTCGTCGGCGAGCGTCGGTGCCGGGTCTTCGGGCACAGA
This sequence comes from Parvularia atlantis, assembly GCA_943704415.1. Lineage (NCBI taxonomy): Eukaryota > Rotosphaerida > Parvularia > Parvularia atlantis. Next base: position 3,281 of record CALSCO010002453.1, on the reverse strand, counting down.
GAAGAGGACTTGCATCGGGTGCATGTCGGCCTTGGGCGGGACGCCCTTGGCGATCTCGATCGCCGTGATCCCGAGCGACCAGATGTCGACCTGCGGCGCAACACGGCGCAGCACGGCGCAGACGGTCAGCGAGCCACGAACCAAGATCGAGGCACGGGCGCACGGCGTAGGTCTGTGGCTTCTGCTGGATCACCTCGGGCGCCATCCACAGCGGCGTGCCCGCAAAGGTGTTCTGCACACGGCACGGTCGCGTGAGGCGCGGTGCTGTAAGGCAGGCTCGCGCACTGGCACGCACCTTGACCGCGACGGTCGCGTACAGCGATGCGGCGACGCCAAAATCGGCCAGCTTGACGTCGCCCTCGCTCGTCAGCAGCACGTTGGCGGCTGCATCGTGCGCGTATTCCGGGTGTGAGCCCGTGCGCGCAGCGGCCCGGTGGCGCCCGCGCACCCTTGATGTCGCGGTGCATCTTGTTCTCGCTGTGCAGGTACGCGAGGCCCTTGACGATCGCGCGCAGGATGATGCTGCGCACACAAAGTCAGGCGTCGGGGCGGGCGGGGCGGGCCGCACACCACGCACCGCGCAAACGGCTCGGCGATCGGCTGCCGCTGGAGCATGTCGCGCACGGACCCGCCGCTGACGAGCTCCATCGCGATCCACAACTCCGAGCCGCGCAGGTACGAGCCAAAGTACTTGACGACGTACGGTGAGTTGCAGTTGGCCATGAAGCTGACCTCTCTGCGGGCCGCGCACCGTGTCAGTGCGTGCAGCATGGGCACGCGGGCACTCACCGTTGCACGTCCTCCATCATCTCCTCGTTGCCCTCAATGTCGACGATCTTGAGCGCGACGATCTGCGCGCGCGCACGCACACACGGATGAGCGCATCGGGCGCGTGTAGGAAGGCAGCGCGCGCACCTCGTCCGAGCGCACATCGATCGCCTTGTACACGACGCCGTACGAGCCCTTGCCGAGCTTCTTGACCTTGTGTGCGCGTGAGCACGCGTGCGTGCACGGCCTACGCACACGCGCCTTGGTGAAGAAGGTGGCCGGGTCGCCCGGCTTGGTGCGGAACTCGGTCTTCTTGCCGCCGCTCTTGGTTGACTCGGTCGTCTTCTTGCGGATGCGCTGCGGCGGGTCAAAGTCGACCTGCGCCGGCCGTGCGGATCAGGCGCACGCGCCCAGCAGCAGCGGCGGCGGCGGCAGTGACGGTGGCGCACCTCGTATAGATACGGCACGTAGCGCACAAAGTTTTCCTTGGTCACGCGGCCGTCGCCGTTGCGGTCGACGATGCTGAAGCAGCGCTCGAGCTGGTCGGGCGGGATGTCGGCGCGGCCGAGCTCTGCACACGCACACGCACGCGCAGTGAGCGAAGCGGGTGCGGGCGCCGGGCGCGCACCGACGAGGAACTGCTCGAACGTGACGCGATCGAGGTAGCTGACCTCGTCGATGTCGTACTGGTCAAAGATCTGGCGCGGTGCGGCGCGGCGCACGCACGACGTGAGGGGGCTGAAACGCGCCGTCACACGTCACGGGCCCGGACCATCACGAGCGTCTCGGCCGACATGGCTGGCGGACGCGCGCCCCCGCGGCAGGCCGGGCCTTGCGACGCGCACGCACAGACGGACGGGCCGGAGCAGGCGCGCGGGTGCGGGTGCGGGCGCGGGGGGCGGGCGCGGGCGGCGCAAGCACCAAGAGACACGCGCGGCTAATGCGCGTGGCCAGATCCGCAAACAGACATGGACGCGCGGCGTGTCATGCTACTCGGCGCGGTGCTGCTCGCGTTGCTGCTGCTCGTGCTCGCGGCCGGGGCGGAGGGGCGCGCGCCGCTGAGTGCGAAGGTGCAGAAGCAGGTGCGCAGCAGCGACAGCATTCGCAGCGGCATTGGCTGAGGGGCGCGGCCGCCAAAGGTCAACGACCGCGCGTACCGCCTCAAGGAGCAGTCGTGCCGCGGGCCGTGCGGCTACAGCGGCGGGCTCGACGCGTCCGAGGCGTCGATCAACTGCTGGAAGCGGTGCATCTCGCCCGCGTGCTACGAAGAGCACTACGGCAGTGACCCGGTGCGCGCCTGTGGCCACGACCCTGCCGCGGCGCCTCAACGCGTGCGCGGCAGTGCGAGGAGGGCGAGATTGACGAGCGCCTCGTCGCGTTCAAGCGTTGCTTCTTTGACGAGACCGACGAAGACAGCGAGACCTAGCGCTGGCAGTGGCGTCGCAACGGCCAATTCTGTACTTTGAACAACAGGCGGAGTGAAGGAGCGCGTATCATGTCAGGCGGCGAGCGGCGACGGGTCGTGCGGCGCGGCGGCGTTGGTGGGCGCGCCGTCCATCTCGTGCGCGCTGCGCTTCTTCGTTTTGCGGCCGTCGCGGTGCGTGTCAACGGCCTCGACGTGGAGCGGGAACTCCTCCATAACGGTCTTGTACGCCTTGGGCGTCATCTTGATCACGGTGTGCAGCGGCACCTGGCGGGTCGTGAGCACACACACGTCCGGCGCCGCGGACGTCTCTGCGCGTGCGCGCACCTTTATGTACGGCAGCTCCTCCAGCGGCATGTTGAGGTAGTAGGCAAAGATGGCGCGGAGCACGGCCTGAGCGCACGGGGGTTTGCAGGCAGCGCGAGGAGCACAGGCGACGCGCACCTGGTGGCCGATCACGAGCACGTCCTTCTGGCGCTCGAGCTCCATGATGACCGGCTCGAGGCGCGCAACGAGGTCGCGGTACGACTGCGCGCGGTGAGGCGGGTCAGCGAGTGCGCACGCGCATCGACGCGCCAGCCAAACCTCGCCGCCGCGGTAGCGGTAGTTGAGCTTGTCGTCGTCGCGCGCAGCAAAGTCCTCGGGGTAGCGTTGCTGGTGCGGGGTATGTCAGCCATGGGGCGTGCGCGTCGCACGTGCACGCGCCCGCGGCACCTCGATTTCCTCGTACGTCAGGCCGTCGCACACGCCCGCGTCGATCTCGTCGAGCGCGCGCCACTGGATCTTGCGGTACGGCAGGTAAGCGGCCGTCTGCATCGTGCGCTTGAGCGTGCTCGTCCAGACCTTGCCCCCCCCGCCCGTGCCCCGCACGCGTCAGTCCGTGCGCGAGCACACACCGGCGCCGCGGCACTGACCGTGAACGTGTTGCTGTCGCCCACGTGGCGCGCGAAGAAGGCCGGCAGCGACTTGGCGTACTGCTCGCCGCGCGGGGACAGGTCCGAGTCGCCGCCGATGCGCTGCTCCAGGTTCATGAAGCTCTCGCCGTGCTGCGGCCGGGGCGTCATGAACACGGCGGTGCGCCGCGCGGGGG
>CALSCO010002451.1:0-31993 GCA_943704415.1 Parvularia atlantis | reverse complement strand
TCTCTCTCTCTCTCTCTCTCTCTCTCTCTCCGCCCTGCTCACTGACATCACGCGGGCACAGGGCCGCTCGCTCGCCGACTATCTCGCCGAGGCCGGCTACGACGTCTTCCACATCGACCTGCGCGGCACACGCGACTCGCGCAAGCTCGGCGCGCCGATGCCGATCTCTTGCTACCAGGTGCAACCCTGCGTACGCGCGCGCACCAGCCGTCGCTCAGCGGATGCGCAGTACATCGAGATCGACCTGTGCCAGGCCGTGCGCCTGTGCCGCCTGATCAGCGGGCACGAGAAGCTGACGGTGATCGGGCACTCGCTCGGCGGGGCGCTGTCGTGCTCGCTGGCCGCGATCATGCCCGAGTACATCAACGGCGTCGTGCACGTGCGCCGCGCTTGTGCGCATTCTGTGCCCGGCTGAGCCGCCGCCGCAGATCGCCGGCCTGTACAGCTTCAAGCACCACGCCAAGTGGCGGCCGTTCCTCTGGTTCGATCGCGCCACAAAGGCACGCACGCTGCGCGCCTGAGTCCCGCCCAGGCACCAACACGCCGCTCGCTCGCTCGCACGCAGCCGCTGCAGGACAGCCTGCCGCTCGCCGTGAGCATCCCGACGCGCCAGGTCGGCCTGCTGCTGCGCTTCCTGCGCTTCATCGTGCACTCGCCGCTCGGTGCGTCGCCTGCACTCTGCCCGCGCGACCCTCACGCGCGCACCCGTCTACCCGCAGGCATGTTTCTCCCGATCAAGCCGTACATCTCGGGCAACATCGAGCTGTCGCTGCTCTCGCGCTACCTGTACGCCACGTTCGAGTCGGCCTCGCTCGGCGTGCTCAAGAACATCACGGGCCTCGCGCACGGGCTCAAGTTGTGCGTGCGACCGCTGCCACTGCATTCGCCGTGCCTCACGGCGCCGCCACGCAGCTCCGACGAGCGCGGCGAGGACTACCTCGAGCGCTTCTCCAAGCTGCACATCCCGCTCTACGTGATCTGCGCCGACCGCGACGACCTCGTCAACATCAACGACTCGCTCGAGTGCTTCCACCAGTCGGCCTCGCCCGACAAGGAGCAGGTGCGCCCCGTGAGCCACCCGTGTGTGCACTCACCATGTGAGCGCGCAGCTCGTCTTCATCTCGGATGCGTCCGAGGGCTCCAACCCGGCGTTTGGCCACTGCGACATCCTCATCGGCAAGCGCGCCGTCAACCTTGTGTGGGCGCCGCTGCGGCTGTGGCTGGACCGGCACCGCACGCAGCACCTCGTCGACAAGTGCGCCCCGCGTGCGACGTGCTGAGTGCGTGCCTGACGCGCGCGGCAGCGACGAGGGCACACCCGACGCCACCGCGACGGCCGAGTGGGCGCAGCACACGCCCGCGATGGGCTTCGTGACCGAAGTGCTCGAGGGCGAACACACGACGCCGCGCCGACGGCGCAACTCGCTCCCGTCGTGATGTGCCCGCTCACATGCACGAGGAGTTTACTTGGCTGACTGCTCCGGCTGCTGCTGCTGCTGCTGCTGCTGCCGGCGGTTGCGCGTGAGAGCGTACATGTTGTCGCTCGTGGGCGAGCAGAAGCGCAGCAGGCGTGGGTGCACCTGTGCGCCGCGGCGTCAGGTCGCCGGCTGCGGGGCGACCGGCGCAGCCAAGCGTGCACCTCGACCTGGAACGCCTCGTTCGGCACCGACTCGCCGTCGACGTAGACGTACGACGGCCGCCGCGGCTCAAGGCGCAACGCGCGCACCTTGAAGTACTCGACCTTGGCCACACTCAGGTGGTCGCCCTGGCGGCATCGACGGCGTCAGTCGAGCATAAGCTCAGCGGCCGAAGCGCACCGTCTTGATCAGGCTGAACATGTCCAGTAGCTGCGACATCGGCACGCGCCCGCGCAGCATGAGCACATCGAGCGTGCCGTCGGCCGGGTTGGCGTAGGGCGCGAGCGCGACGGTCTTGGTGTAGTTGGTGCACACGCCTGTCCCGATCGACACAAACGCGTCGTCGTCGATCGTCAGCCAGTCGTCCGGCACGGGCTCCGTGATCGGCCCGTAGAGCAACGGCATTCCGCCGTCCTCTGCGAGGCACACGCGGGTCAGCCCACGTCACAGCAACCGAGCGTGTCGCGCACCCGGCTGGAACGTCGCCTCGGCCGCAAGCTGCGGCGGCTCACCCAGCTTGTCCGGCGTCGCCTGCAGGCGCATTCAGCCGGTGTGCTGTAGCGCCGCCAGCACGCCAGCTCACCTCGCCGGCAATGATCGCGGCCTTCTCGGCCACGACCTTCATCGACACCTTGGCCGGGAAGCGCGCGTTGCGCGCAATGTTGATAAAGCCGCCGACGTTGTAGCGCGCCGGGCCAAGGAAGCGCAGATGCTCGACGCCGAGCGAGGCCTCAGCGAGCAGCCCGTAGCCCTGGTCGAGGAAAGAGAAGAGGCGGCGCGTCTTGGTGTGCACCGAGCAGATGTCGATCGCCTGCGTCTTGCCCTGCACGTGCAACTACGTCAGTCGTGCGGCGGCAAGGAGCGAGTGAGCGCGCACCCGCGCGATCGTCAGCGTGCACAGTGCCGCGTCGACGCCGTCGACCGGCCCGTGCAGCGACACGAGCAGGCCGTGCCCCGAGCCGCCGGGAACATGCCCGACGAGCACGCGCGCCACAACCTCGCGCCAGTCGGGACGCGTGAGCCACCCGTTGATGAACTCGTGCAGGATGCCGTCGCCGCCCACGCACACGACCGCGTCGTACTGGCTCACGTCGAGCGTGCGCGCGAGCTCGACCGCGTGGCCGGCACGCTCGGTGACGGCAACGGTCGTGTTCACGCCGGCCGCCTTGAGCACGGGCACGACGCGGTCGCGCGTGATGCGCACGCCCTTGCGCTTGCCCGAGAACGGGTTGACGACGACGAAGACGCGCTTGGGCGCGTCGGGTGCGCGCAGCTCGTCCAGTCTATGTCGCGCACACGTGAGCGCGACGTCCATCTCACGAACACGACGCACTTGGCCTCGATCGCGGCGCGGTCAGCCTCGGCCGCGGCCTGCGCGGCGTCGCGCTCGGCGTCGCTCGTGTCGGCCGGGCGGTACGCGACATCGATCGTATGCAGCTCGCGCTTGGCCGGGCGGGTCGCGTGCAGCAGATGCACGCGCAGGATCGGGTACGGCTTGGGCTCATGCTGCACGATGCTCGCCGCCACCACGTCGCGCCACGCGCACGGCACCAGCAGGTTGACCGCGCGCCCGCCGCGCGCCGTCTCGATCGCCAGGTGCGTCGCCGTCGCCGCCGGGCGCGCCACGGCCCTCGAGCCCACAAAGTTCTGCATCCCGGACGCCCTCAGTGGCGCCCTCTGAACCATGTGCTCGAAAGTCGAGCATCAACAGTGACAGCTGCCATGCGGCCATCGTTGGTGCGTCACAAGCGCGTCGTTTTTTTGTCGCAGACACTTCGCAGCCTTCAGGACGCGATGGCGCTCGTGCGGTCCGAGATGCAGCTCGTGTGCGTCCGTGTGCGTGCGATGCTGTGGGTGCACGGTGTGCTCACAGCGCGAGGCAGCGAGCGGCGCTTCTTCACGCCGCCAGAAGCAGCCGCGCGCCCCGTGACCGCAAACGACGCGTGCTCGGTCAAGGACCTGCCCTTCTCAACGTCGACGGTCGGCGGCTACCTGCTCTGGCGGCTGTACCAAGTTCGCGCCCGCCGCTCGGCCCCCCATCCGGCGCTTGCTCAGCCACGGCGCGCTCACAGCTCGGCGTCGACCACGTCTTTGGCGTGCCCGGCGACTTTGCCCTCGGCCTCTTTGACCTCGTCGCCAAGAGCCCGCTCAAGTGCGTCAGCATCTTGCGCACGCACACGCATCGCCTCACGCCGCCACAACCGCAGGTACGTCGGCACGTGCAACGAGCTCAACGCGGGCTACGCCGCCGACGGCTACGCGCGCATCCGCGGCGTGGGCGTGTGCCTCGTCACGTACGCGGTCGGTGCGTGCTGACGCGCGCGCCGCGTGCCGTGACGCCGTGCTGACGCGGGCCGGCGCAGGCGAGCTGTCGGCGCTCAACGCGATCGCCGGCTCGTTGTCCGAGCGCGTGCCGACCGTGATCATCGTTGGCCTGCCGCCCACGAGCGGTGCGTGCGCCCGTGCGCCCGTGCGCCCGTGCGCCCGTGCGCTCGTTCCGGCCTGACGAGCCTGAGCGCGCGCGCACGGCAGCGTTCACGGCCAAGCAGCTGCTGCACCACACGATGGGCGACTACGACGTGCCGCAGCGCATCTTCGCCAACGTCACCTGCGCCCAGGCCGTCCTCAGCGAGCCCGCGCGCGCGCCCGAGCTGATCGACCGCGCGCTCGCCGACTGCATCTTCTTCCACAAGCCCGTGGTGCGTCGTGCGCCGCGTCTGTCCGATCGCGCACGGCCGGCCACCCACGCGACGCGGCGCCCGCGCAGTACATCGGCGTCCCGACCGACGTGACCTTCCAGCCGTGCCGCACGCTCAACGTGCGCTGTCCGGTGCTCGTCGCGCGCACGTCCTGCGGCTCTGATCACGCGCGTGCACAGGGCGGCTTCCCGTTCCGGCGCCCGCTCGAGACCGCCCGCCCGACGCTCGCCGAGGCCGTCGTCGAGGCTGCCGAGATGATCAACAAGGCGCGCCGCCCGGTCATCGTCATTGACGCGATGGTGCGCCGCTGCCGGCTCGAGGTGCGCGCCATCCGCGGGCGTGCCGTGTGCGCGACCACCCGGGCTGACAGAGCGCGCGCGCAGCACGAGCTGCTCGCCCTGATCGAGTCGTGCGGCATCCCGTTTGGTGCGCGTGCCGTCGTCGTCGTGCTGCCGCGCGACGTGCTGATCGCGGCGCAGTTTCGATGACCATGGGCAAGGCGCTGCTCAGCGAGCGCCACCCGCTGTTCCTCGGGCTGTACGCCGGCCAGCACTCGCGGTGCGTCTGCCGTGCCCGTCGCTGCTGCCTCCGCTGACCGCAGCTGCAGCCCGGCCGTGCGCCAGCGCGTCGAGGAGGCCGACTGCGTGATCATGTTCGGCCCGGTCCTGACCGACTTCAACACGGGCGGGTTCACGGCCAAGGTGCGCGTCTCTCTGTCTGCCTCGGCCGTCGCTGACGCACGCGCCGCAGCTCGACACCGGCCACCTGATCAGCGTCTCGGACGACCACGTCTGGTGCGCGCTTGCCTCTCTGCGTCGGCGATACCACCTCACGTCGCGCGCACCGCAGCATCAAGTACCACAAGTACCAGCAGATCGCCATGCACGACTTTGTGCAGTCGCTCGCGTCCCGCCTGCTGCGACGACACCAGGACGACATGTGCGTCTCTGCCTCTCGTGCGTCGCGTCTGCTGCCTCACCGTCGTGCGCGCAAAACAGCTACCTCACGCCCGCGTCGCTCGCGTGCGTGCACCGCCCGGCCAACTGGGACGAGTCGTCGTGCGTCGCGGCCTGTGTGCGGCTGGCGCACTCACGCGCGACCGACAGCAGCCTCTCGCACGCGCAGACCGTGCCAGTGCGCGCGCGCCGCTTCTTCGACTACATGTCCAAGGTCATGCCCGAGAACAGCGTCGTGATCGCGGACGTGGGCGAGTGCCTCTTCTCGCTCGCCGAGGTGCGCGCACAGGTCCGCCTTGCTTGCGCTGATCGCGCGCGTGCGCAGACGCTGCTGCCCGAGGGCGCGACGTTCATCTCGCAGACGTTCTACGGGTCCATCGGTGCGGCGTGCTGCGTGCTCACGGGCGTCGCTGACCGGGCGCACGCACAGGCTACACCGTCGGCGCCACGCTCGGCGTCTGCGCCGCGCTCGAGAACGGCCCGCCGCGCCCCGTGTTCCTCTTCATCGGCGACGGCTCGCTGCAGATGACCTGCCAGGACCTGTCGACGATCATCCGCAACAACTACACGCCGTTCGTCTTCGTGCTCAACAACAACGGCTACAGCATGTGCGTGGACCCGCGCGTGCGTGGTCTGCATGAGTCTCAAGGTCTGTGCAGCGAGCGCGCGATCCTCGACGGCGACTTCAACTCGATCGCGCCGTGGAAGTACCACCTGCTGCCGCTCGTCTTTGGCGGCCTGGCGGGCGCGGACGTGCGTGCGAGCCGCTGCGCGACGTGCACGCGCGCTCACAAGACTTGCAGGTGTACTCGGAGAACGACCTGCAGCGCGCCGTAGCGGCCGCGTTCGACCGCTGGCACAGCGGCATGCACATGATTGAGGTCCACGTGCCCGAGGACGACAGGTCCGAGTCGCTCACGGCGGCCGGCCGCGGCATGGCCGAGGCGACGTGCGTGCGCAGGAAGGTGTAAGGAATGGCTTTTTTTTCTTTGCTGCCGTGCGGGAGGTGCCAATGCCAGTCGTGTCTCACGGTTTTGCCGGAGCTCCTGCTTCGTCGGCTGAGCTCGCGCTCGCACTCGCCGCCGACGCGTCGCGCTGCCGCTTCTTCTTGCGCTCGCGCTGCCGGTCGCGGCGCTCGCGGTCACGCGCGCGCTGCCGGTGCGCCCGCGAGAGCAGATGCGCCACCCACTCCTTCTCGCCGTGCAGCGTGCGATGGCACATGTCGCAGGTTTGCGCCGTGCCGACGCCCGCGACGACCAGCTGCTCGACCGCTGGCGGCTTGGTCAACAGCTCGATCATGACGGCGGCGTGCGGCGCGCTCTCGTCGATCGACGCTGGCGCCTCGTGCCGCAGGAAGCGCTGCACCATATCCACGGCCCTCGGCACAACCGTGTCGGCCCACCGGGACGTGTCTGCGTGCGCTCAGCTGCTGTCAGCTCACCACGCACCGGCACGCAGGTACGCGCACCGGTCGTGTCGATGATGTGAAAGTGGTACTGCGACGCCGGCGCGCGGGCGAGCGCGCGTCCCAGCCGCCCGGTGATCCACGTGACCTGCTTGCGCGCGTAGCGACGCGTCGCCTGCCGCAGCCGCTCGAAGCCCTTGTCAAGCAGCACGCGGCCGCGCGGCGTGTTCTGCTGGTCGTCGGCCAGGTCGAGGTACTCGTCAAACTCCTTGAAGCCTGGGCACGTGAGCCGCGCGCGGGCGGTGCTGAGGCGCGGGTCAGCGCACCGATCGCCTGGAAGATGCCGCGCCTGTAGTCGTGCGGCGGCGGGAAGCGCCGGTGGAATGCCCGCAGCTCCTCAACAAGCCCGTTCTGCGTGACCGTGAGCGTGAGCGGGCGGCGAAGCGCCCTGGTGTCGACGCACCTGGAGCATGGTCTCGCAGCGCCCGTCCAGGCGCACGTCGAGCGCAATGGGCTCGGTCGCGGGCCACAGGAAGCACACGCGGTACTGCATCTGCGCGCCTGCGTGCACATCAGCCCGCGCGGCCCGCAGACGCCTCGGCGGCGCACGCTCGTTCTCGGCCACGATCTCGCTGTGCCGCCGCCCGAGCTGCTCAAACACCTGCATGCGCGTGAGACACAGACGCGGTGCGAGCGCGAGCCGCACCTGGATCGAGCGGTGGATGCGCCGACGGTCGTTCGGGTGGTACCGCTCGGCCATGGCCGGGTCAATCTCGCGAAGGCGCGCGTGCGAGTAGCGCGGGTCGTCGCGGTCCTCGTCATCGTTGGCGGCGTTGTCGTCGTCCGGCGCGCCGTCGACGCTGTTCTGCTCCACGATCGTGTTCCAGACAAGCGTCTGGAGGTAGTAGTGCGTGCCGCCGACGAGGATGGGCAGGCGGCCGCGCGCGCGGATCTCGTCGATCTTGTCACGCCGCGCCGTGAGACGACAACACAGTCTCACGCGGCAGACGCACGATCCGCCGCGCCTCGCGCACAAAGTTCTGCACCGTGAACTCTGCTGGCGGCTCGCACACGTCCAGCAGGTGGTGCGGCGCCCGCGCGCGCTCGGCCTGGGTGACCTTGTTGGTGGCGACATCGAGGCCGCGATAGACTGCGCGTGCACGTGAGCGATGCGATTGCGTGCAAAGTAAGCACACAGCCACGCCACGCCACGCCACCCTGCAGCGCGTCGACCGACACGACCTCGCCGTCCAGCCGCGTCGCCAGGTCGAGCGCCAGCTGCGACTTGCCCGCGCCGGTCGTGCCAAGGACGGCCACGATGCTTTCCATGGCCGCGCGTCACGCTTGTCTCATCAGGGAATGCGTGACGTCACAGCCAATCAGCGCGCACTTTCGCAATCCGCCGCTGAACCGCCGCCCCCCTGAACGACCGACTGGGACCCATGTCGACCACTGCGCTCGCCGGCACGAGCGACGCCGCCGCGGCGGAGGAGGCGCGGCTGCAGCAGCAGCTCGCGAGCGGCCCGGACTACGACCGCTGGTGGATCGTCTTCCGCAAGGTCGACCGGTGCGCTTTCTCCCCCCACTTTTGCACCCCTCGGATTCCTCCCCGTTTGCTCACGGCGGCGGCGGCGACTGCGCACGCAGCTCGCGCGACAACAGCGTGACCAAGAAGGAGCTGCTGCGTGCGGCCGAGCGTGGCCTGCAGCTGAGCAAGAAGGAGATCAACAAGTGCGCTGTCGTCGACATTCGCGTTGCCCACTCACGGCGCACGCACGCTGCAGGATCATGCGCGAGGCCGACGAGGACGGCTCGAAGGAGCTCAGCTTCAACGAGTTTTACAAGTACATGAGCGAGGGCGGCACGCTCGAGCCGCGCATCTCGACCGTCGTGCTCAACATGTTCACCAAGTACGACCACGACAACGACGGCCTGCTCAGCCGCAAGGACTTCCTCAAGGCGATCAAGAACGACGGCCTGCGCATGAGCAAGAAGGAGGTCAGCAAGATGTTTGCGAGCACGGGCCACGACACGCACGAGGGCAAGCTCACGCTGTGCGCCGCGCCCCACATCTGCTTGCGCGCAGGGCCTCACGCAGCGCCCGCGGCGCAGCTCCGAGTTCGCCAACATGATCTCGGGCCCGGCCAAGAAGAGCAAGCGCCTCACGCCCGAGCTCGAGGAGTACTACATCAACGGTGCGCGCCGCGGCAGGGGCGGCCGGACGGCAGCCGACCGCGCGCGCGCGCGCGCGCGCAGAGTTCGCCAAGCTCGACGTGAGCATGCGCGGCGAGCTCTCGCGCGAGGACTTCAAGAAGCTCGTCGCGGGCATGAGCTCCGTCTTCACGAACGAGGAGGTGCGCGCGCCCCGCGCCGCACGCGTCTGACCCGTGTGCGCGCGCGCGCAGCTCGACACATTCTTCAAGGAGGCCGACGCCAACGCCGACGGCGTCGTCAGCTACGAGGAGTTTCTGGACCTGATGAGCCGCTGAGCGCGAGCGCCGGCCGTCCCGGCCCACCTTCTGGCGCGTGCGCGTCTTGTCTGTGCCCGCATGCTACCACCCACCAATGCCGCGTGTTTGCCCAACCTCGAAGTACGAAATTCAGCAACAATGTCCGGTGAGACCATGTAGGTATCCTTGGATGCGCCGGCCTGATCGTGCGCCGCATCGCGCAGCCGCCCCGCGCGCGCCCGGGCCGCGCCCCGCGTCCGAGCCGGCGCCCGCGCCCGTCGCCAGCTCGCTCAAGTTCAAGCTGATCATCGTGGGCGAATCGGGCACGCGCACACACGGGCTGTGCAGAGGCGCGCGACTGACAGCCATCGCGCAGCCGTCGGGAAGACGTCGCTGCTGGGCGCGGCGACCAACCAGCCGTTCGATACGGCGCAGCGCTCGACGATCGGGTGCGTGCGGCCGTCGAAGCAGGCTGCGCGGATCGCTCATGGGGTGCGCGCGCGAAAGCAGCATGTTCCAGCGCGTGCTACACGTGGCCGTCGACGGCGTCAGCGTCCAGCTCGACGTGTGGGACACGGCCGGGCAGGAGCGCTTCCACTCGCTCGCGAAGAGTGCGTCGTGCCTCGTTCGCAGTCGCGCAGCGGGCTGTGCTGACCGTCCTGCACGTGCAAGACTTCTTCCGCGGCGTCGACGGCGCGATGCTCGTGTACGACGTGGCCGACCGCGACTCGTTTAGGAGTGCGCGCATAGAGCCGCGCCGCAGCTTGTCTCAATTCTTGCACTCAGGCGTGAGCAAATGGCTTGCGAACATGCAAGAGTACTTTCCTGCGGAACAAGGCTCCACGTGGGTCCTGGTCGGCAACAAGTGCGACGTTCCTGCAGAGCAGCGGGTGCGCCGACTGTGCCGCGGCGTGCACTTGTGCACTGCTGAGCCGGTGGCAGGTGGTGCCGCAGGAGGACGGCGAGGAGTTTGCGCGAATGCACAACGTGCGCCTGTTTGAGACCAGTGCGCTGCAGAGGGTCAACGTGCGCGAGGTGTTTGAGCACATCGCCGGGTGCGCACCTGCATGCATCTCAGGCTGTGCGTCGTGCCTGAGTTGTCTCGCAGGCTGCTGGTGAACCAATTCCTCAAGGCGAGCCCGAACAGTGCGCTGCTCAGCGAGTGGGTCAAGGCGATCGAGCAGGTACGCACCGGGGGGGCCGTTCTGCGGCCGCCCTCACCCACGTCCCTGCACAGGCGCGACCGAAGAAGGACACGGTCGACCCCGCGCCTAGACCGAACCCGCAGCCAGGGAAATGCTGCTCTTGACTAGTTTCTTGTAGGGTCCTAGGCCTGCACAATTGAAGAAAACAACAAACGACAATCAGTCACGTTCATTCAACATTCATTTCACAACGGAGTGTGAGGGCCCTGCGGACCCAGTGCAAATGCAAAAAATGAATGAGCAAACTGAATGGAAACAGAAGAGTCACACTCACAGTGAGGCCGTAAACAGTGTTGTTTTCAACCATCGCGAAATGGCTCCAAAGCGCGCGCGTGATGAGAGTGGCGGCGAGAGCGCCGAGGCGCGTGGCGATGCGCCCGCTCGTGTTCGCCTCGTGGCTCATGGCGCCGATGCAGAAGCGGCCGGCGCACGACGACGCGGCCGACGATGGCGACGACGACGATGCGCAGCAGGACGAGCCCGAGGAGGGCGACGAGGTCGAGATCCACTTTCGCGGCAACAAGCAGGCGCGGACGCGGACGTGTGCGCAACGGCATCCCGGGGGCTGCTGACGATGCGCTGCTGGACGCAGCCGACGGCGGAGGAGGTCTACGAGATGGCGGCGGAGGAGCGCGGCGAGGGCAACGACATCGTCACAACCAAGCTGTTTGAGCGCGCGATCCAGATGTTCTCGGAGGAGGCGCGTGCGCCGTGCGCCGTGCGCCGTGCGCGTCGTCGTCCTCGTGTGCTCACATCTATCTCCAGGACGACCAACACCGCGTCAACGGCACAAAGCCGGGCGACGGCTTCCAGATCGCATGGGCCAGCTGCCTGCGCGAGTTTGGCGAGTTCTACCCCGTGCGGTGCGCGATGGCCCTGCTCCGGCGCTGCTCGCGGCGGCCTGAGCGGTCGCGTCAGCGAGTACCTCGAGCAGGCCGTCGGCAAGTTCAAGGCGATCCTGCAGCAGGCCGATCTCCCGCGCAAGGCGACGTTCGACGCGCTGTCGGGGCTCGGCCGGGCGGGCCTCGCTCTCGTGCGCTGCGCGCGTGTGCCGTAGATCGCCTTTTCTCATGCGGCTGCACGCGGCAGGCGCTGCACTGCCACGAGGAGGCGGCGCGCGAGGCGGCGGGCGGCGCGGCCGGCGCGGCCGGCGCCGACGAGGACGACGAGGACGACGAGGACGACGAGGGCGACGAGGCGCAGCAGCCGCCCGTGATGGACGTCGAGCCGACGCGGCAGGAGCTCAGCGCATTTGCGGACGGAACGGCGGCGTACGACCGGCTGGTCGTGTCCGACCTCGGCGATGTGCAGCAGCTCGGCAACGAGACCGCACTGTACGCCAAGTACCTCTGCGCGTACTGCGTCGCCCAGGGTGCGCCTGGCCGAGCTTGCTTTCTCTCATGGCTGAAGACGCGCGCATGTGATGCACAGTGGGTGATCGCAAGCGCGAGCTGCTCGAGCGCGCCGTCAAGCTGGCCGAGCAGGCCGCGGGCAAGCGCAGCGGTGCGTTGAAGCACGCGCGTGCCGTTCGCATCGGCTGCTGATGGGGCGGCCACCGCAAAGACGACTTTGTGCTGTCGGTCAAGGGCGAGGCCGAGCGGTCGCTAGCGGCTGCGCTGGCCGAGATTAGCAGCGAGCGCGCGCTGGTGCGGGCTTGTGACGCACTGCACGCTGCTGCGCCTTGCTGAAGCGTTGGCAGACGCTTGCAAAGCAGGCCGTCGACAGCTACGAGGCCGCGCTCAAGGCGCTCGAGGACCCGGACGAGGTCAACTTTGACACGCTCAAGGGGGTGCGCGCCTGCCGCGCCCGCTTTGCGGCGCTCGTTGCCAATCGAGCACGCGCAGCTCGCGGACGCGTACATGCTGCATAGCACGCTGACAACGGTCGAGGCCGAGGTGCGCGTGCCCTCGTCGCCTGCAGCGCGGCTGATGCGCGCCACAGACGCTCGCGAGCTACGACAAGGGCGTCGAGTTCATGAAGCGCGCCCTCGAGCTCAACCCGGGTGTGCGCCCGCGCCCCACAGGCGCGCACGGCCGTGCTGATCGCTGCGCACGGGCCCAGACGACGAGGCGCTGGCCGAGATGGTGCACGAGCTCGAGCAGCAGGGGGGCGGCGATGACGATGGCGACGACGACGGCGGCGGTGAGCAGGCGGCGTGAGAGAGCGCATGCGCGGTCGGCACTGATCGCAACGTCACATGGCCACGGCAAACACGCTCACGATGCAGTGCAGCGACTTGTTCTCCCATCGCACGGTGGTACTGCCTGCCGTCGATGCGCCGTCAGCATCCACGGCCACACACGCGCGCACACGCAAGGCACCGACGCACCGTCGGTCGCGCTGTCCCAGTAGCACGAGCTGGTGGCGTGGAGGCCGACGCCGGCCTTCTGCATGATCACGCATGTGACTGCGTCCACTCGCTCGTTCAGCGCGCCCGCGCAGCAGCGGCCCCACGCTCGCCCGCGCACCGATGTACTTGAAGGGCCGGTTGAGTGCGGTCAGGCCCTTGAGGCACTTGTCGACGATCTCCTGGTTCCACTGCGCGACCTTGGCGTGGCTGTAGGGCGAGTTCTGGATCACGCGCTCGACCGTCTGCGCGCCGCGCGCCGCTCAGGGGCCGCCCGCCAGCAGCCGCAGCCGCACGGCGCACGCACGTCGCGGATGATCGCGTCCGCCTCGTCCGCCTTGAACGGCTGCGGCGCCGGCCCGCCGCCCAACGCGCCCGCCATCGACTTGAGCGCGCCGTTGAGCGAATCTGCCAGGCGATAGCCAGCATGGGCGCGTGTCACCGTTCCGTCGCTGTTTCGTCGTTCGCTCTCGCGCGCCCCTCGTTCTGCATGGCCAGCACCGCCACGGTCAAGCGCGGGTACCTCACCAAGGAGGGCGGCTCGCACAAGTCGTGGAAGAAGCGCTGGTGCGGGCGCGCGGCGGGCGCGTGGCGCGGCGAGGCGTGCGACGCGCTGTCTCACCCGCGTCGCAGGTGTGTTTTGAGCGCGAGCACGCTCGTCTACCACAAGACGCCCGAGGCGCGCGTCCGCTTGGACGCCGCTGCAGTGCGGCTGCTTACCGTGCGTGTACGTTTGCAGGATCCGGCCGTGCAGGGCACCGTGTATCTGCAGGACTACAAGGCGGTCGGCCCAACGCGCGACCGGCCCAAGGTGCCGCACTGCTTCGCGCTCACGCCGGCCGACGGTGCGCCGTCCCGTCTGCGATCGCCTGGTGCTCACGAACGGCCCGTGCAGATGCGGCGCGCACGTACTACTTCGCCGCCGACAGCGCCGCCGAGATGAACGAGTGGGTCGCGGCCGTGCGCGGCGTGCTCGAGGCGCTGCGGGGCGGCGTCGCGGTGCGTCGCGGTCGCTGGCGCCCGTCCTCCTGCTGAGCGATCGATCTGTGCGGTGCAGCGCGCAAGGAAGCGCTACCTCGCGGTCGAGGTTGGCCTGCAGCGCGGCCTGCGCGCGTGCGGCGCCGTGCCGCCGCAGATCGCGCGCGAGCTGACCGAGCACCTGCCGAGCGCCGCGAAGCGCATCGACGAGCGCGGCTGGTGAGCTTCAGCGTGCTGCGCGCGTTGCCTGTGCGGCTGATCGCGCTGAGCGCAGGTTTGTCGACGAGCTCTTCACGGTCGAGCGCGTGCTGGCCGTGTTTGCAAAGTCGCGATGGCACGTCGCGAGCATCTACGAGTCGGTCATGGCCGTGTCGCGCGTGCGTCTGCCGTACCGCCTGATCATCTGCCGCTCTGAGCCACACCGCCGCCGTGCAGACCGTGTTCCAGCCGGCCAGCGTGCTCGTGCTCTGGGTTGACCTGCAGACGCGGCAGGCCGCACTCAGCATGCTCGCGGCGCGCATGCCCCAACGGCGCGCGACGCTCATGGTCAAGCCGCCCGTGCTCATCCCGCCCACGCCGGGCTTCCGCATCGAGGACGGTGCGCACGCGCCCTGCGCCGCTGTCTGCATGACGTTCGCGCCGCGCAGGCGTGTCGGGACGGCTACTGAAGGGCGTAGCGGTTGGCCCGGGCGCAGCCGCGGCCGCGGTCGAGAACCCCGAGAGCGAGAACGCGTGGTACCGCCTGTACTTTGTCGAGCGCGGTGCGGTCGTGCCGCTCTGTGCCTGCGCTGCGGCTGCTGATGCGTGCGACGCGCGGCGCAGAGCACGAGCACTTCATCTCGAACGACCACGATGACCCGTTCGTCATGTCGGTCATCCGCGAGGTCGACCGGCAGGCGCAGACGCCGTTCTTCCAGGTGCGTGCGCGTGAGCGCGACGGTTATGTGTGTGCCTGCCTACAGGACCGAGCGCAGTACCGCGTCGTCGTCTGGCTCAAGACGGGCAACGAGCAGCTGACGATCCCCGTGCAGGAGAAGGAGACGCTCACGCCCGCGCAAGTGAGTCTGCGTGCTCGCTCGTCGCGCAGCGCACCCTCACAAAACGCACTCGGCAGCTGCTCGAGATCGCCGCGCCGCAGCTCGCCGACCTGCAGCACACGCTGCGCCAGGTCTCGAGCACGTCGCCCGCGGGCGCCGAGCTCGCGGCCGAGCTCGTCAAGATGGAGAACGTCCGTGGCGCGCCCTTTATGCGTTCCCTCGGCTAACGGCGCACGCGCGTCAACACAGGAGCAGTGCAACGTCGACTTCAAGTTTGGCGTCGTCTTCTGCCGCAAGGGCCAGACGCAGCAGGACGAGATGTTTGGCAACGGTGCGTGCCGTGTGCGCGCATACGCCGTGCGCCTGAAGACGGGCGCAAGAGCACGGCTCGCCTGCGTTCGATGACTTCCTTGCGGTGCTCGGCGACCGCATCCAGCTCAAGGGCTGGACGGGCTACCGCGGCGGTCTGAGCAACACCGGTGCGCCGCGTTGACCGTGCGGGGACGGTCATTGACCATGCCGCCGCTAGGCGAGACGACCGGGAGGGAGTCGGTGTTCACGCGCTTCAACGGATACAACGTCATGTTCCACGTCTCGACGCTGCTGCCGTACAGCACAACCGAGGCGCAGCAGGCACGCGCAGTGGTCGTGCTGCACTCACCGGCTAACGCGCACGGTGTGTGCGCCCAGCTCGAGCGCAAGCGCCACATCGGCAACGACATTGTCACGATCGTCTTCCAGGACGAGCCGGGTGTGCGCTTCTCGCCGCTGACGATCACGTCGCACTTTCTGCGTGCGTGCCGTTTGCAGTACTCTGCGCACGCCACTCAAGCTCGGGCGCACAGATGTCTTCCTGGTCGTCGAGCGCCTCGGTGTCGTCGACGGCGCCCCGCAGTACCGGTGCGATGAGAGCAGCTGGAGCGTCAAGCTGGCTGACTGCGCGTGCACAGACTCAATGTGTGCACAAACGACAAAGTCCCCGCATACGGGCCGCAGCTGCCCTTCCCGGCCATCTGGAGCAGCGCCGACGCGTTCCGTCAGTTCCTGCTGGCGAAGAGTGCGCACGCGCTCGCTCACGCAACTCTGTCTGACGCGCGCCGACGCGCCACCAGTGATCAACGCCGAGAAGGCCGCGTACAAGGCGCCGGCGTTTATGGCGCGCCGCAAGCGCACGCTACTCGCCCTGCTCATCCAAATCCAGGAGCGCTTCCTGTCGGACGCGAAGAAGGGCGTCGCGCAGCGCGTGCGTCGGCTCGTGCGCAGTGCACCGCGAGATGAGCTCACGTCGCACGCAGCGGCTCAACCAGGAGGCGCAGGAGAACCGCCGTGGCGACGGCACCGGTGCAGAGGACGGCGACGATCGCGTACGTACGGCCTGACTACCACGCGCACGCGTGCTGACGTTGCGCAGCGGTGGCTGCTGCGGACCGAGGTGCCACAGACGGCACGCGAGGTGCTCTGCGGTGCCGTGTGGGAAAACCAGCTGCTGCTCGGGACGCCCGCCGGCCTGGCGATTGCATCCTGTGCGTGCTTGCCTGTCCGCCTTTGCTCGCTGGCTGATGATTATGCGCAGCGGACGGCTACGAGGACCTGCCGGTGGCCAAGGCGCGCCAGTGCACGCAGCTGCGCGTCGTGGACGACATGGGCATCGCGATCACGCTCGAGTGTGCGTCGCTGCTCGTGCGCCTGACGCAGCTGACTGGCCTGCAGGCCGACCGGGCGGACATCCGTACCTATTTGTCTACGACCTCGCCGCGGTCGAGCGAGGCGAGGCTCAAAGCACCAAGCTCGAGGTGCGCACCGTACGCATCGCTCGCAGCAAAGGATGTGACCGCGCCGAGCAGGAGACGAAGAACGTGACCGCGTTTGACGTGCGCGTGCTCGACGAGACACCATCGGGCGAGCTGCTGCTGCTGTACGTCGTCAAGCGGCAGCTCGTGCTCTGCGTGTGGCAGCCGACACGCTCGAGCTTTGCCAAGCTCAAGGTGCGGCCGTGTCGCCTGCGCCCGCGTCGGCCATCTGACGCACGTGCTGTGTGCGCGAGCAGGAGTTTACACTGCCCGATCAGCCGACGATCCTGCGCTTCGTGGGCGACGACCACGTGTTTGCGGCCGTTCCGAGCGGCTTTGTGCGCGTGTCGATCAAGGGTGCGCGTCGGCCTTGCGAGAGCATCGGCTCCACTGACGCGCGCGCACAGACGGCTCGGTGCAACAGATCCCGCTGCCGAGCCCGCCGGCGCGCGTGGAACCGATCTCGATCGTCGTGCTCGGGCAGGAGGTGCTGCTGTCGTACAACAGTGCGCTCAAGCGTCGCGCCGCCGCATGCTGACGCGCTGCGCTGCGAGCAGACCTTTCATGTGTCGTGTCGACCGACGGCAAGCAGGCGCGCGACGTCGTCTTCAAGTGGTCGGCGACACCGCTGCACGTCGGTGCGCGTGTGTCCGTTCTTCGCAGCGCGCGGCTCATGCGGCCCCGCGACAGACTTCCTCAGCCCGGTCGTGGTCGGCGTCACGGCCACGCAGATCGAGGTACGCTCGCTGCTCAACGGCAACCTGCTTGAGACGCGGCCGTGCATCACCGCGGCGGTGTTGTGCACACGGTGCGACGCTCGCAGCGGCGCAGCAACCGTCTCACGGAACTGCGCAGGCCGTCAGCAACGCCGTTTGCGAGCCAGCTCGTTGTCGCGTCGCCCAACCAGGGCGCCGAGGAGCCCTCGCAGCAGATCATGCGGCTGATCTACACCACGTCGGCCGAGCTCGCCACGCAGCCGCGCCTTGCCAGCAGCTTTGCCGCGCTGCGGTCAGCCGCGTGATGTTTTGCGTGTGTTTGTGCCAGTGCCGCTACAGTTGCTCACAGTCTAGGCCTACCAGTCATCGTCGTCGTCGCCCCCACGCTTCCGCCCGCGCCGGCCCTTCTTGCCCTTGGCGGGTGCAGGCGCGGCGGGCTTGGGCTCGTCGGCCAGCGGCACGGCGTGGCCTGTCGACTTGATGTGCGTGAAAAGCTGGTTGCGCGCCGCAAACGTCCGCTTGCAAACGGCGCACACGTGGTCCGTGTCGACCGCGGGTGCGGGCGCGACTGGCTCGGGTGCGGGCGCAGACACGACCGATGTGGACCCCTTGGCCGCGCGCCGCCCCTTGCGCCGCTTGCCGCCGTCCGCCTCCTCGGCGTCCTCCGGCGCCGGCAGCTGCTCGTGCTCATGCGCGTCGGCGCCGAGCGTCACGGCCGCCACGGTCTCGGTCACGGCGTCGACGAGGTCGTCCGAGCTCAGCGCCTTCTGCTTCTGCTTCTTCTGCTTCTTCTTGTCCTGCGTGCACAAGTCAGCCAGCGAGGCCGGTGCGGTGTCACGCGCACCTTCTTGGACCGTCTGGCGGCCGCGCCGCCGTCATCTTCATCCTCGTCGTCGCTGGCCAGCTGCGCGTCTGCCGTCTCGCCGTCCGCACCGTCGCCCGTCTGCTCGGCCTCCTCCGCCTCGGCCTCGGCCACCATCTCCTCGCACAGCTGTGCCATGCGGTCGAGGTGCTTCTTGGACCGCTCATGGTTCTCCCACCTGGTGGCGCACGGTTCAGCAACGGCGGCGGTCGACACGCCATACCGGCCACACACTGCTTCTCCGACTTGAAGTGCTTGTTGCACGCGACGCAGTACAGCTCGTCGACCTCGTCCTCGTCGTCCTCGTCGCCCGCACCCTCGCCGTCCGCCTGCGGCAGCCGCGACGGCAGGATGTCGCCGTTGAGTCGCGCTTCCAGCTCTGCGCGCAAAGCGTCACAGGCGCTACGCAGCCCGCGTATGCGTGAGCACACCTTCCAGCGTGACGTCGGCCCGCGCCCAGTCCGGCAGCTGGTACGCCTTGGCGGCCTCCTGCTTCTGCTCGCGCGCGCACGCACTGAGCCAAACACTGCACTCGCAACTCGCAGCGCACCTTGCGCCGCTCGTCCTTGAGCCGCTCCTGCTCAGCGCGCTGCCTCTCCTCGTCGCGTGCCTTGCGAGCCGCGGCAAAAGCGTCCACGCGCCGGTCGCGCTTGCGCACGAACGCGACGAGGCTCTGCTCGGCGTGAGCGTGCCACAACACCATTGCACCCGCGCACCCGCACGGTGTCGTTGAACTCCTTGCGCGCTGTCGAGCGCAGCTTCTTGTTCTCCTGCTCCATCAGCCGTTTGACCTGGCGGTTCGGCGCCTGTGCGCGCACGCGCGCGGCACGGCTACAGCCGACAAAGCTGCGCTTGCGCAAGTGCGCACTTCGCTCAGCCGCCACTTGTCGACGAAGCCGAACGGGTGGTTCGACACAAAGTTGGACCAGAACGCGTAGAAGTGTTTGACGTCCTCCTCGTCGCTGCCCTCGTTGCCGAACGACGGCGCGTCGGCGTTGTCGTACCCGTGCTACACCCACACTCAGCCACGACGTCGCAGCAGCCGCACTACACCGCGCGCACCTCGTCCTCGGGCGAGTACTGCGCCTCGATCTCAACGATCTGCTCAAACACGCGGCGATACACGTTGTAGAAGCCCTGCGCGTCGTCGCCGTACCCTGCGCATCACTTAACGCCCTGCGATCGGCGAGGCGCAGCACGGCGCGCACCCGCGAACGCGCTCGCGCTGAAGAACGGCATAAGGTTAACCAGGCCCTCGTCCTCGCCGGGCGCGCCGCCGTCGTCGTCTGCGTGTGCCGATTAATGCCGCCGTCCGCCGTGCGCAACCGCGCACGCCCGCTCGCACCCTCGTGCAGGATCTGCTCGCGGTGCCCATCGTACCACGCGCGCTCGTTCGGATCGCTGAGGACGGCGTAGGCCTGCTGCAGCGCCGTGAACTTGACGTGCGCCTCGTGCGCATTGTCCGGGTTCTTGTCTGGTCACGTGCACGTCAGCGCTCTGCCGCGATCGGTGCGCGGGGAGGGAGCCGATCAGGCGCCGCACCGGGGTGCAGCAGGAGCGCCTGGCGGAAGTAGGCCTTCTTGACCTCGGCCGCGCCCGCGTCGCGCGCCACGCCGAGGATCTCGTAGTAGCACTGTCTCATCCGCGCGAATTGCAATGGCGGCGTATCGTGACAGGAACTTGTGGCTTACTGCTGACGTCAGCGATGACATCATCTTCATCCGGAACAGCCAATCAGCGCACTGATTGGCTGCTTCCAAAAAAGGCAGATCCGTGGAAGTCCGCCCTTTGATCTTGCTTTGGGCCTGAACGATCGCCCGACGATGCTCTGCCAGTGCTGCGACGAGGAGCTCGCGCCGGCCACGACCGTGCACCTGCCGTGCATGCACGTGATGTGCATGGCCTGCACGTCCGACGCGCTCGCCAGCGAGCGGCCGCACTGCGTCGCGCGCGTTGACGAAGGGCTGATGTGCGGCGCCGGCTTCGCGTCCGCCGACGTGCTCGAGCCGCAGCAGCAGGACACGCCGCCGCCGCCGCCGCCGCCAGTCAAGGGCTCGCCCCGTCGGCAGAGCGTGGTGGATGAGCTCAGCGTGACGATCATGAGGCTCAAGGAGGAACTGGGCGTGGACGAGCAGGACCTGAGCGGGTTCATCCACGCGATGGACAGGCGTCTAGCCCATCTCGCCGTGCGCTCGGCCGCCGTCGTGACGCGCATCGACGAGGAGTACGCGCGTGCTACGGCGACCGTGCCCGTCGAGCTCGCTGCCGTGCTCGAGCAGCGCCGGAACGACCTACGCGCCGATGCGCTTCGGATGTTTGCCGCTGACACCAAGGCGGTCGACGACGAGCGCGACAAGCTGCTGGTGGCGCGCGCGCACGTACGCGAGGTGCTCAAGGCGATGGCGGAGGCGTCGGGACGGTCGCTCGCTCAGTGGAAGCTCATCGAACGCCGCGCGACCCAGCTGAATGACTTAGGGAGCAAGCGCACCCGGCGGCGTCCGCCCCTGCAGGACCCCATCTCGGTGCTCTTCAGCGCGCACTTCTACAGGTCGCCCGACGAGGACCGCAGCACCGCCGTGATCCGGCGCGAGTACATCCGCGCCACGGCACCACTGTACGTCATCAGCGGCCAGCAGGCGCCGCAGCAGTGGCCACACGGCCGCCTGTCTGACCTGTGGCTCGCGCCGACCGGCCATCTGCTCGTGATGGACAAGGGTACGCCAGACTGGCAGAAGTACGGCATCCACTTTCTCGGCGCGGACGGACTTTGGCGCGGCGCGCTGGAGACGTCGGCGGTCCTGGAACACGAGTCTGTCTGCTTCACGCCCGCCGGCCACGTCGTCGTGGGCGACGGCAACGCGAGGCGTGTTTCGATCTGCACGCCCGACGGCCAATGCGTGCGCGTCGTCAACGGCATGTTCCCGCACATCGCCAGCTACAATGCGCAGTTCCGCGTCACGGCAGCCGACAATGGCAATGTCGTGGTCGTGCTCGCGAGCAGCTGGGTCCTGAACGCGGACGACGTGGTCTGCGTCGTCGAGCCCCTGACCGGTGCGTACTTCTATCTCCCACCGCAGGCCGAGGCGCGCGTGCTCGCCGTCGCCGGGGACGTCATCTGGATGTTGAAGTCAAGCACGCGCGAGATCGGCATCTTGTCGCACCTGGGCCGATTCCTGGCACCCGCGCAACAGCCGCACGCCCAGACGATGCCCTGCCCGGAGCTTGGGTCAAAATTGAACGACATTCGTGGCGCGGCGGTGCCTCCGCGGCATGTGCTCATGTGGAGTGCGTCCGAGTGCGCGTTCGCGCTGTTCTCTCAGTTGGGCGAGCTGGTGTGGCACTGCAACAGCCTCAAAGCGCTGCGCAACGGAACCACGGCCATATCGCCGACATGTTCCTTTCAGCTGCTCGGCCTGCGCTCGTCGTACCTGCGGTACAGCGTCGATGGTCAAGTCTACGTCGTGCCCGGCGTCGCGCACCGCCCCAGTCTGCTCTGGCCGTGCAACGAACAGCTCTGCAGGCTGACAGAGTACAAGCACAACGCGATCTACGATCCCGTCAGCGACATGTTGTTCCGCGCCCCGGAGAGGATGCCGACTGACAACGTGGCACAGCACATCTTTTTTGACGTGACCTCGTTCGGCGACGACCTGCTGCAGGAGAACATCGCGGAGGAGCACAATAATTTTGGCTTTGTCGGCTTTCTCGCGCAGCTGCTCGAGGTGCTGCGCAACCCGTACTGGGGCAAAGCGCACAGCATCATCTTCTCGCCGCGCGGCTACGTCTTCCGTCTCTCTGAGAATTGCATTGAAGTGTACTAGTACGTATGGCGTGGCTCACAGCACCACACGTCGCCCCATCGCCGCGGCGAGCATCGCCTCGTATGCGGCCTGCGACCGGCGCAGCTCGTCCAGGCGCCGTGTGAGGTCGCCGTCCCACAACGGGAACGCGCTGGGCGGGCGGGCGCGCTTGCGGCCGCTGTCATCGGCCTCGGTTATGTCGCGCTTGCGGAGCGAGCTTGCAGTGCCGGTGGTAGCGGCGAGCGCCTGCATGCAAGCTGAGCGGCGAGTCACGACTGACAATACACACGCGCACCGTCACGCCGTCCATCGCACTGACGACCTCGATCGACAGCGGCAGCCCTTGTGCGGGCCACGGGTGCATGCGCTGGTCTTGGGGCCCGTCGACCGCGTCCAAGTGCACCTGCGTGAGCACCTCGTACAGGCGCAGCACGGGATTGCCTTCCCGATCGACGCAGTCAGCACTGGAATGATCGCAGCGAGTTTGCGCACCGCCGTAGCTGAGCGCGCCCTCTACGGCGTCTGCTGCTGCTGCTGCTCCTGCTGGTGACGGCTGCATGCGTCCGCAGAGCCGCACAAGCACCTGCTTGAGCTCTTCGACCGAGAGCGCAGCGTCGCCGTGCAGCTCGCGAGCATCGCCCACGCGCAGACGAGCAAGGTCACGCCTAACGCGAGACGTCAGCACGCTCTGAGCTGGCGGTGCAGGCGTGGACGCACCGCCGCTCGGCCAGCTGGGGCGCCGTGGCTGCACAGTCGACGATCGCGTCCCAAAGGCGCACGACGGCGCGCAGGTGCTCGCGCGGCACGCTGTCACCGGCCGCGCACGCCAGGCTGCCGACGCGCTCGTAGAAGCGTGTGCTGTCCAGCAGCCGCACAAGCACGTCTGGGCGCAGGGCATCAGGCTGCAGCCGTGTGCGTGTGCGTGCTGGCGTACCACGCAGCGTGAGCTGCAGCTCGGTCGGCTTCGCAGGGTGGACGGCCTGCGCAGCAGGCGCGCTGTCCATGGGCTCGAACTCGTCCTCGTCATCCAGCTCGTCCGCGAGCTGCTGCAGCGTCGAGACGGCCGTGCTTGTCGACGGCCGTCGCTCACCACTCTCGAGCACCTCCTTCGCATGCGCGCATCAGCACGCGGCCAGCAGAGCGGGGTGCACACGTCTCACCGAGATGATATCGCCAGGAAAGAGGAGATCAAACGGCACGGGCTGCGGCTGCACGCCCACAAAGTGCTGCACGGCGTCCGCTCGTCTTGCCCGCTCGGCACACTCCTCACGCGCAAACCGCCAGTGCGCCCACGCACGAGCTGCCAGCGACCGTCAGCGGGCGAGGCTTGCGTTGTGCACACGCACCGCGCGTGCGTCTCGCGATCCAGCTCTCGACAGCGTGCACGAGACGTGCCTCGCGCTGCTGTAGGCTGAGCGCCACACCGCGCGCGACCTCGTCCACCATGCGTGCCAGCACCTGTTCGCTCGCACCGCGCAGCTCGGTCTCGCGCAGCTTCCGCAGTGCCACGCGCGCCTCGGACCGGCACGTGTCGCGGACGATTGCGTCGACCGTCTCGTGCGCCACACGCTGCGTGACCGCTGTCAGCGCGCGATGAGCAGCACAAATGGTATCACCTCGCACAGCTGGCGCTCCTGTTCTCGCGCCTGCTCTAGCTGCGCTTGCTGGCGCTTCTCGGCCGCCTCCACTGCGCGTGTGCGGCGCATGTGAGAAACCGCAGCAACAGCGCGCACACGGCACGCACACGCCCTTCGCGCCTCGGCCGCCCGGGCCTCGGCTGCCTCAGCCGCCGCTCGCACTCGTGCTGCCTCGTCGGGCACGTCTGACTTCGCAGGGGTGACGGTCGCAGGCTGAGGCTGCACTGCTTTCGCAAAGAGCCCCGTCGCAGGCGCTCCCACTGCCGCCTGGCCGAAAAGCGGACGCACGGCAGCCGAGGCAGCCACGCTAGGGATGGTGCGCGTCGCAGGCGCTGGTGCTGGCGTCATGACGACTGGCCGCAGCGCCGACGCGAGCGACACTTGCACTGGCAGCCGCGGCACACTCAAAGCTGTCGACGCCGCGCGCACGGTCGGAGGTGCCGAGGTGCCGCGCACGATCGCCGAGCTGGGCTGGCCGTCGCGCTTGCCTGCCGAGGCGCAACAGTCAGCGCCAATTACAAAGCGACAGCAAACGCGCTGCACCCTCGATCAGCGTGCGGGCCATGCGCACGGGAGGGATCCGCTCAGGGTCGACTGGGTCAGACTGTCAGCACCGCTGCGGCTCCAACAGCGATGCAATGCAGCGCACCGACGCTCGCAAAGTCGGCCAGGGTGCCACTCGCACCGTCCACGAGATTGGCGCTGTACAGGCCGCACATCTCGGCCACCTCCTGCTCGTCCTCGAACGCGAGCACGCGCTGCAGCGTGGTGACACTGCGGGTGCGCGCGCGCGTTCAGCCCCGAGCGCTGACCCTGTCGATGGGGCGCACGCACGGTATCGCGCCTCGCGCCTTGCGCAGCGCCCGGAAGGCGTGGTGGCGCACGCGGTTGATGTACTGAGCGTGTCGCGTCAGGTGCGGCTGCGTGCATTCGCACAGGCAACGCACGTGGTGCAGCATGCACGCCTGCAGGTACGTCGCGCGCCGCACGAGGCCGAAGAACGCGCCGTAGTTGCCTGTACGGTAGGCCATGTACACGTCGAACGCAAACTGCAGCGGCGCGCTCTTGCGCATCGCTGGGCCGAGCCGCAGGCACTCGTCCAGCACCTGTGCCGCGGCCGGCGTGTCCATGACGCTGATAATGTGGTACGCGCGGAACTCGGCCTCATTCGGCGACGTGCGCCTGGTGGCCTGGCGCCGCTCCGTGTACACCTCGGACAGCGTCTTGAGCACGTCGCTGAGGCGCTGCGTGGTTGTTGTGTCAGCCTGCGCGGCCACTGCGCGCTGGCCGCGCGCACGTTGTTGTTCTGGTTCTCGTCAAAGGCCTCGGTGACGCCGCTGTTGTAAAACTTGATGAAGAGCGGGTCGAGCTCGCACAGCAGGTGCCTGGGCGATGCGCACGGGTGAGTGTGGGAAGCGTCCAAGAGCTTGTGGCGCGCTCTCACCGCGACATGATGAAGAAGCGCGCGATCTGCTCGTGCAGGTGGATGCACACGTCGTCGCGCAGGTTCTGCACCGTAAGGTCTGCAGCGGCGCCACCAGTCAGTCACAGAGCGCGCACAGGCGCGCGCGCACCTTGCACAATCGCGCGCGCACGGTCGCGCACAAAGTTGTACACGTCAATGTACTCGGCCGCGGGCTTGGTGTCGAGGATGTTGTCGACAAGGTACGCCATCGAGCGCAGCAGGGCCGCGGGCGTGCGCACATCGTACGCGAGCATCTCCTTGCCCGCGCCGCTGCGCTCGAACGCCTTGACGGCGCGGGTGCGGTCCAGCAGCGGGTGCCGCAGCGTCTCGGTGCCGGGCACCATCTCAAACGCGCTGATGCCGTTGTGCCCCTGCTGCTCGCGCATGTACATCTCGTACTCGGGGCACATGGCCTCGCACTCGCCCGTCTGCGCGGTGCTGCTTCAGCCGCGAGACCGTATGCGTGCGTGTGCGAGCATACCAGGGTGTCACCCTCGTTGCTGGTGTTCGTCGCAGCCTTGAGCTGCTCGCGCTCCTGTTGCAGCTGCATGAACCGGCGCGTGTTGGCCTCAAACACGCGCTCGGCCTCGGCCTTGTCCATTGGCGCAGGCGCGGGCGCTGGTGCGGCCGCAGGTGCTGATTCTGGCGCGGCTGCTGGAGCGGGTGGCGCTGGCGCGGCTGGCGTTGTGCTTGGCTGGAAGATAAACATCGGCCGGGCGGCAGCGGTAGCCACGGGCGCCGTCTGCGGTTTGGCGAACACGAATGCCGGCTGCTTGCCGAACGACGGCGGCTGCGGCGCCGTCGAGGCCGATCGCGCGAACACGAACGCGGGCTGCTTCGCCGCTGCACCACCCAGCGGCCTCGCAACGGTCGCCTGCGAGAACATGAACGCGGGCGGCCGGGCGGCGGCAGCGACGTCGGGCAGCCGCGCCGCCGCGGCCCCGAATGCGCTCTTGACGGGCGCGGCCGCGAACGCCGAGGTCTTGCCAAACACCAACGACTTGGCCGACACTGCGGGCGGCTCGGGCGGCTTCGTCTCGGGCACGACGTCGTCCGCGAGCTCGGCGTCCTCCGCCGCATCAGCCTCGGCCTCCTCCTCTGCCGCCTGCTCGTCCTGCACATACTCCTCGTCATCGTCGTCGCCCTGTGCCTCGCCGTCATCGGCCTCGTCGTAGACCGTGTCGTCCTCGTCGCCTTGGCCGCCGTCGTCGTCGTCGCCGCCGACATCCTCGTCGCCCTCGTCGCCCTCGTCGCCCTCGTCGCCCTCGTCGAGTGGCGCGTCATCATCCTCAGCTACCGCCGCCATCACCGCGCGCTGTCTCGAAACGGCCGACAGACGTGGTGGAACGTGAGTGTCATACTTCTCGATCTTCCTCATTCGCGCCTCGTCGTTCGCCTCGTCGTTCGCCTCGTCGTTCGCCTCGTCGTTCGCCTCGTCGTTCGCCTCGTCGTTCGCCTCGTCGTTCGCCTTCGCTCGGCGTATCGTCAATCGGTGCGGCACGATGGGCAAGTGGACCGACAAGGGGTACATCACGCACTCCGAGTGGGTGCGCGACTTTGGCGGGACGAGCAAGCGCCGCGAGGCCGAGTACAAGCGCCTGCCGTACAACTTCTGCGCGCTCTCGCTCGCCGCGTTCGAGGACCCCGTCTGCACCGAGGACGGCGTCGTGTTTGACCGCAAGTGCGCGGCCGCGGGTGGGGGGCCGATGCAGCGCGCGCGTGGCTCACGGACGATGCAGGCACCTCATGCCCTTCATCAAGAAGTTTGGCGTGCACCCGGTCACGGGCGCGCCGCTCACGGCCGACAAGGTCATCCCGCTGCACTTCCACAAGAACGGCAACGGTGCGTTGGCCGCGTGCGCACACCTGCGTCGCTCACGCCGTCGCCTGCGCGCACAAGGCGAGTACCACGACCCGGTCTCGTTCAAGGCGTTCAACGAGACGACGCACATCGTCGCCGTGCGCACGAGCGGCAACGTGTACACGACGGCGCGTGCCCCCTCCCCTCCGCCGAGCTGATGGCCGCTGAGCCGCGCAACCGCGCTGCCGCAGGAGACGATTGAGCAGTTCAACGCCAAGGTCAAGAACTGGCGCGACCTGCTCACGGATGAGCCGTTCCAGCGCAAGGACATCATCACGATCCAGGTGCGCGCGCTTCCGCCGCGTGCCGAGCACTGCGTGTGGGTGACACGTGTGCATGCGCCAGGACCCGACCAACCTCGACTACCGTCGCGACTTTTCCAAGTACTACCACGTGCTGAACCACATCAGCGTCACGGCAGAGGGTGTGCCCCACCCTGCTCAATGCGGCCTCGTCTAACGCCCCGTGCGCGGCAGAGGAGGCGCGGCTGCGTAAGCAGGTCACGAACCACATCAACCTCGACCCGACGGCGCAGCGCGTGCTCAAGATGATGCCGAAGGAGGACAAGGTGCGTGTCTGCCCCTATTCCGCGCCGGTCGCGTGAGCCCACGCCTCGTGCAGCCGTCCTCCGCGGCATCGTCCTCGTCGGTGACATCATCGCCCAGCACGACACTGCTGAGCAGCAAAAACAAGGCGCGTGCACACGCACGGTTTGCGTCGTCGCTAACGTGCGGTGCGCGCAGCCGATCAACGCCTCGCACTTCTCGACCGGCAACGTCGCTGCGTCGTTCACGTCCACCGCGGTCGACATCCAAACGCAGACGGAGGTGCGGCACGCGCGTGTGCGCACGCATGTCTAACGCGCTCGCGCAGGTCGCGCTGTGGGAGATGGACGACGTCATGTACAGCCAGATCAAGGAAAAGGGCTACGTGCGCATGACAACCAACCTGGGCGACCTCAACATCGAGCTGCACAGCGACCTGGTGCGTTCTGCTGCTCACAGGGGCGGCGGGTGATGCTGAGCGCGCGCTCGCAGGCGCCGATGACCTGCCACAACTTTATCCTGCTCGCGCAGCGCGGCTACTACAAGAACATCAAGTTTCACCGGAGCATCAAGAACTTCATGGTGCGCCGCCTCGGCCGTGTGCCTTTCGTCGCTGACGACAATGCTGCGCAGATCCAGGGTGGCGACCCGACCGGCACGGGCAACGGCGGCGAGTCGGCGTGGAAGGGCACGTTCAAAGACGAGCTGCGTCAAAAGCTGTCGCACGACTCTCGCGGCGTGCTATCGATGGCGAATCGGGGCAAGAACACGAACGGGTCGCAGTTGTGCGTCTCGCGCGCCGAAGCGTGGACGCCCCTCACGGGTCGCTATGCGCGCAGCTTTTTCACGTTCAAGCCGTGCAAGCACCTCGACATGAAGCACACGATCTTTGGCAAAGTTGTCGGCGGCCTTGAGGTGCTCGGCAAGATGGAGAGCATCGAGACCGACGACGCCGACAAACCCAAGGCGCGCGCGACACGGTCCGGCTGTCGATGTGAAGGAGAGAGCTGAAAGCGCGTGTGCGCGGGCCCGCAGCAAACGATCCTGATCCGCGACATCACCGTGCTCGTCGACCCGTACGAGAACTGGAAGAAGAACTACGCCGAGAAGCAGCGCAAGGAGGCCGAGACCAAGGAGCGCGCCAAGCTGCTCAAGGACACCAAGGGCAAGGACCCGTCGCAGGTGCGTTGCATGCTCAATTGGCCACCAGCAGCTCACGCCGTGCCGGCAGGACATCCTCAAGGGCGCATGGTTCACGACGACGACGACCGTCCGGCCAGCGGCAACAGCCGTGCCGGCGCCTGCAACGGCAACCGACGCGGGCGAGTCGACGAGCAGCGTCGGGCGGTACCTGCCTGCGAACCCTGCGGCGGCGGCAGCAGCAGCAGCAGCAGCGGCGGCGGCAGTGGCAGCACAGCCGGGCGCAGCGCCTTCGCTCGCAGCGGCAGCGGTGGCAGCGGCTGAGGACGACGACTACGCGTACAAGAAGCGCAAGGTGCTACGCAACACGCTCAGCGACTTTTCCGCGTGGTGAGCATGTACGTTACGCGAACACAAACGGGTCGGTCAGCAGCACGTGCACGTCGCGCTCGAGCACGCGGCGCGGTCCGCTGCGGCGCGCGCGCTTGCTCGGCGGCTCGTCGTCGATGTTCGCCGCGACCGACAACGCCTCGTGCGACCTGTGGCCCGTGACGGACGTCAGTGCGAGCTTGAGGTCGGTCGTCGTCGGCCAAGGCACGCTCGCCACGAGCCGCATGCCGTCCGCGGTCCGCTCGAACACGACGTCGCCCACTTGTGCCGCACACACGCGCAATGGCCCATCCGGCACGCTTGGCGCGAGGGCGATCTCGGCGCGCGGTGGCAGCTCGTCGTCGTGCACGTCCATGACCAGCCGCTGCGCGCACGTCCGCTGCACCGCTGCGAGCTCGGCCGGCAGAGGCAGCCGTCCCAGCCGCTCCATGAGGCCGCGCATCACGTCGTCCGCGCGCGCGTGGATGCGCAGCGTCGCGAGGCGGTCGTGCGCCGTCGGCTGCAGGTTGACGATCACGAGCTGGCCACGTCGCTGCGGGCACGTGTGAGCCCGTGGTGCCGCGCGCACGTCACGCGCAGCAGCAGCACGCACACGACGCCGCCGAACGGGGCGCAGGGCGAGCTGCGTCGCGACGGTGATCTGCAGCGACGAGCCGAGGACGATGCTGAGCGCTGCCTCGTCCGCGGCCGCGTCGGCGCGGCGCAGCTCGTCGCGCGGCAGCAGGTCGTCCCAGTCGAGCAGCCGGTCGACAAGCGGCGCGGAGCACAAGCTGCGGCGGGCGCGATCAGCAGACGCGACGATGCAGGGCACGGCACAGCACAGCACGGCACGGCACGGCAAGGCACAGCACGGCACGCACTCGCACGACCGTCCCGTCCGCTTGAACCCGACCGAGCCCACGACAAAGTCGCGCGTGTGCACGGCGCCGCAGCCCGTGCACGTCTCCTTGTAGACGTTGCCGTGCAGCTCGGCCAGCTGCGCGCGCGGCAGGCCCGGCGCCACGCCGTGCAGCCCGTCCACGTTCTGGCTCACGACGCAGCGCACCACGCCCGCCCGGCACAGCGCCACGAGCGCCTGGTGCGTGAACGTCGGCAGCGCGCGCTCGAAGCCGCTGATCGCCTCCGTCTCCGCCTCGTCCACGGCCGCAGCAGTCTCGCCGCGCGCCGCCAACGTCCAGATGCCGCGCGGCCCGCGGAAGTCGGCGATGCGCGCCGGCGCCGCCGTCGAGATGCCCGCGCCCGTGTGCACGACGATGCTGCCGGACGCGCCGCGCACCAGCTCCGCAAGTGTATCCAGCGCGCGCGCGAGCGCATCGAGTGCGTCCACGTTCTGCCGTCGCGCGCGTCAAGGCAGACTGCTGCTGGCGTGCGCGCAGCAGCGCACTTCGGGCAGGCCAAGCACGCCCTTGTCGGCGTGTGGCTTGAGCGATGCGGCGTACGAGGCGGCTGCACTCATCTCGACGGGAACTGAACTGACCGAAGGCCGCTAACTGAACCTCTGAGCGTCGCTGTCGCGTACTGCACGGCCCTACACACTCCCGCTCACTGCAGCAAAGAGTTAGGAAGTGAACACGCAGCCGTCACGGTCGGTCAGCAGACCAACGGCATCGCGCGCCGCGTGTCGTTGCGCCCGGCCGTCCACGGCGCGCGCTCGTGCCATCGGTGCACAAAGTCGCGCTCGCGCCGCCGCACGAGCAGCCGCGGCAGCCGGTGCAGCCGCAGCAGAAAGTCCGTGTCCTCCCAGCCCTCGCGGTGGTAGAACGCGCCTTCGTCGTACCCGCCGCCGGCCGCGTCCGCATCGCCCTTGGTGTACGCGACAAGGCCGTACCCGCCGTCGCCCCAGCAGTCACCGGCCGTCCACGTGCAGCGGTCGTACAACACCACGGGCGCGTAGATCTGCCGCCCGCCGCGCACGAAGCGCCGCACACGCCGCTCAAAGTCGCGCGGGAGCATCACGTCCACGTCCTGCGCGCGTCTCCGCTCAAGCAGCGTGCGTGTCCCGTGCGGCACACGCACCGTCGTAAAGACGATCGTGGCAGGGTCGTGCACCGACCGCAGGCACGCGTTCAGCCCCGCCGTCTTGGCAAACGGGCCGGGCATGCGCAGCAGTCGGTGCTCGAGACCCGCGCGCGTCAGCTGCGCCTGCACCTGCCGCCGCGTCTCGCGTGAGCCCTGAACAGCGACGACGATGCGCGGGCGGCCGGCGCACGTCGACGTCGGTCGAAGCAAAGTCGGCGAGGCACAGCGAGACGGTCCGCCGGTTCGCGTCCGACCGCGCCAACGCCTTTGGCCGCGCCTCGATCAGCAACGCCAGCAGCAGCAGCAGCAGCAGCAGCAGCAGCAGCAGCAGCAGCGCCGCCGTCGCACCGTGCTCCACTCGATCAGCTGCGACCCGCGGTTGTACAGCGCGAGGATCACGACCATCGGCGCGTCGCGGTCGTCGTGGTCGTCGGTGCGCACCTGGCGCGGTCGCCATCAGCAGCACGGACGGCACACGACAGCGCACGCACCTGCAGCTGGTACCGCGCGTCGTCCACGACGGCCGCCTGCACCGTCCGCGTGCGCCCCACGGCCACGTCGGCCAGGTACACCGTGCCCATCAGCCGGTCGCTGACGCGCGCGAGCGGCACGACGGCGACATCGGCCCCGCCGAGTCTCCGCCGCAGCTCGAGGCACACGAGCACGCTCTCAGCGTCCGCACCGGGCGCGTCCGGGTCGCACGTGAACGGCTCGGCGAGACGCGCGTTGAAGATCGTGTGCAGGCGCTGCAGACGGAGCGCCAGGTCCGGGATGGTGCACGTCGCGAGGGCCGCAGGGGCTACGGGGGCGATCGCGACGCGCTGCGGCACCGCCGTCGCCGCCGCATCGCACAGGCCGCGCACGTCGTCGCACACGCGCGCCGTCCGCAGCGCCGCCAGCAGCACCACGAGCGGCCAAAGTACAAGCGCGGCGGTGCGTGCTGTGCTCATCTGCGCGCAAACTAGAACTCAAACTCGCTTCGGAAGAAGGCGAGCGCGCCGTCGTGGCACTGCGCCGCGAGGTCGGGCCGCTCCATCGCGAAGAAGAGCATCCG